>OX637583.1:3305000-3546892 GCA_951800085.1 Comarum palustre
CTATATGTTTCGTCGACTATAGTTCCACTTTGGCTGACGAATTAAAAAAAATTCGTCGGCTATTTACAACTTTAGCCGTCAATTTCTTTGTTAATTTGTCTTTGATGTAGGCAGAGGAGTCATTCTTGGAACGGCCTACCAGTGTGGGGATGCATAAATACTTGTCATGCTTATCAGTAATTGGAACGCCAAATAGATCAGCAAGATACTGACGTTTCAGAGGCTCCACACTACCACTAAAAACGATGCTACTCTTCTGAAGACTAACCTGTTGACCAGAGGCTTCTTCATACAGTTGCAGGATATGCTAAATGTTAGAACAATTCAATGGTGTAGCCTTTGCATAGAGCATGCATAAAGTTAGACAATTTCGGTACTGATGTTGTCATATAAAAGTCATTAAAATCGAAAAGATTATGAATAAAACTAGACAATTTCGGTACTGATGCTGTCATAATCCTTCTAGATGCCAATTTATATAAATAGGGCTCAAGTCACTCATGTGGTATTCTAGATGATATGCTTGACATGATGATCAAAACATAAAATCATAGCAATAAAACTCTAGCATGCTTACTACGATTGCAACCATAATAAACAAAACTATGATTTATCAATGTGAAACCAATGAATCAACAAACATTCAATATCCAAGAAACAATAAAATCAATGTCAATATCTTGGTTTACACATGTCTAGGGCTTAGGAAGCACCTAACTATCAATGAATACTAGAAAGACATAGAGAAAATAAAATAAAACATTAGAAGGGGAATGAGAAAAGGATGGCGACAATGAACTGGTGTTGTGCGTCCAAAGATTGATTGTACAAAACTCCCTGAAATGATGTCAAGTCCTCCTTTTATATATAAGCAGCTGCTATTAGGGTTAGAAAACCTTAATTTTCGTCCAAGGAATTGCTTTTGTGGTCTGGCCTTTGAAATTGAAATTTCGGCCAGACTGACCTTCGGCCACTAAAACGGTCATAACTTTTTCATAGAAATAGGTATTGATAATCCGCAAACGGTTCTGGAAAGTAGACTCTTGTAGCTTTACGTTGATATAAGACTTATCTTTTGGATTATTATGACCGGATCAAAATCCTCTGTCGAAGTTGACTAATGATTTCTGACAGATTTTTACATTTATTTTCTTGCACGATAATGATATGAATTCTTTTTCTTTCAAGATTTTTTTTTGCTTCTCTTGTGCTACTCAACTTTATTTGTGACCTAAAAACACAAACTAAGTTAAAATGAATATTATTAAAGGAATTACATAGCTAAATATGGTCAGAAATGCATTCAGAACGTTACATAAAATGCATTTATCAATTGCTAGGCTATTTGCATTGCTACTTTCACCCTTCTTAATAGATTTCAGAAATATTTCCCTGATGACAATAGGTTTGTGTATCTTAACCTTTGGAGGAAACAAAGGTCGACGAAGAGATGGAAATGTAGTCTGCTCACCCATAAAGGTAAATTTTCCATTTATCATGTTGCAACCAAACTCTAAATAGGGTATTGGCGCATCTATTCTAGGAACAACCGAAGTTGGCAGCAATTTGTGTTGGAATTTTAACCTCACGAATGAACCGAGATTCAGAAACAGACACACCTGTTAACATCACAATAAAGCAGAATAACAAATAAGGATGAAAATAACAGTTGACACGAGATTTAACGTGGTTCGACAAATTTCTTGCCTACGTCCACCCCAAGATATTACTCTTTCACTGTGAGAATAAAACTAAAAGATACATGAGTTAAATCTCATAACCTAAAACTCTTGCACATCCTCACTCACTACTAGAATAATTATTATAGCCGACGAAAAAAAAATAACAGGCCGACGACTTTTTTTTCGTCAGCTAAAGTAGACTTTAGCCGACGAAACAATAATTCGTCGGCTAAGTTAATTTTTCGTCGGCTAAAGTGGATTTTTAGCCGATGAAATGTTTTTTGGTCGGCTAAAATAATTTTTTCGTCGGCTATAGTCTGTAAACTATAGCCGACAAAAATTTTAAAGTTTAGCCGACCACATATATAATTTCGTCACCTAAAAGTCCTTATATTTCCAGATCTAGACAGCAGCTCATGTGAAAAAAAACGGGAGAAAAAGTTTGGGGGTTGGCGAAATTGTTGGGTGTCGTCGAAATCTGTCCAAAATTAGTTTGTGGCGCTATATATAGGTAAGTATATGTGTATATATCTTGTTTTTGGGTTGATTTAAGAGTTTTATTTGAGTTATATATTTTGATTTTGAGTTCAATTATTGGATTTTGAGTGTGATTGATGAGTTGATCGATTTTAATTTGATAATATATATGAAGTTGTTATATATATATATATATATATCATAGTATAGTACTACTTAATATATATATATATATATATATATATATATTAATTTGATTATAATATTGTGTTCATGCATATATATAGTATGAATTAAGTAATATTTTGATTATGATTGATGCTAATTGATATATATATATATAATATTGTTATATAATTAGTAATTAGTATATATATGCATGTATATATATATATGTGTTAATTATTAATTTGTTATATATTAATTAATTATAAGTTAACTGTAGATAGAATACTAAATGATTTGTAAATTTATTAATTAATTAGAGTTTATACATATATATTATGTTATCTTCTCAGGATATGGATAAGAGTTGGATTTCGCTTCCAAAATAGGACAAAAGATATGGTAAAAGAGTTATTAGTTTTATTGAATATGTGATGGATAATGCTAAAAGGAATACAATTTTCTATTGCTCGTGTACTAAATGTCAGTGTCGCAGCGATATGCATCGATTTGTAATTGACAAGGTTTGGCAGCACCTTAAGAGTAATGGGTTTTGGAATAAGTACACATGTTGGATATATCACGGTGAAACATCATCAGGGGGTCCGCATGATCATGGGTAATTTTCTGAGACGGGCAGTACATCCAACGATCCAACAATGGCCTTCATCAACGATATGTTTCCTTATGCGAGCGGTGTATGCTCTGAAGGACCGTATATGCCTGAACCGGTGCAGCCCTTCCTTAGAGTTGTCAACACTGCTGGTATTGACAGGTACAACAAACTACTTGCTTTCCAACAAACCCCTGTGTACCCCGGTTGTTAGAAGACGGTTCTTGAAAGTGTGATGGACGTTATGAAGATTAAAGTTGAGACAAAATCGACTGTGAAGGTTGTTGACGACTTCCTACAGTACACTGCTTCGAGCTGCCCCACGGTCATCATCTTCCTACCACTCATCATAATGTCCGATATATCCTGAAAGATCTTGGGCTTTCCTACATCAAGATCCATGCGAGCAAATATGATTGTGTTCTCTTCTGGGGTAATCCAGAAGGGAATGACCTTGGTGACCTTGACGCATGTCCAGTATGTCAGAGTGACATGTATAAGCTGACTCCTGCAGGCAATAGGAAACCTGTGAAGGTACTTCAGTATTTTGCGTTGAGGGATAGGCTGGAACTGTTATACATGTCATCACACACGACCAAAGCTATGAGATCTTTTTTCTGAGATCTCTTTTTAGATCTTTTTTCTGAGTCTCAAATTTTCCTACAAAATTGCACCATAGGACTTCCAGTCTGAGGGATTGACCAAGAACTCTCGACAATCTGTGAGAAAGCCGAGTCCAAAACCCAGCCTTCTTCAAACTGGTAAGGTCGTCTCCCTACATCCATCACCGGTCTGTCTTTCCTGATATCTATCAATAATGGGATGTGGTCTGATCGACTAGGCGGCAGAGCCACCACCCTAGAAAAGCCAAATTCTTCTCTCCAAGCCCCTCTATCCAATCTCTCTTTTGTTTAAGAGTCGCTCTAGGTAAACCAGCCCCCTGTTGCACCCATATCATCTAAATAGCAATCCGCTATAGCTTGCCGGAATGCTATCATCTGCTTGGCGTTTCTGATACGACCACCCGTCTTCTCGCTCAGGCGAAGGATCTCGTTAAAGTCTCCAGCCACAAGCCATTTATCCGACTAACTACGGTATAGTGATCTCAGTAAATCCCATGTTACATGGCGTTGTCCCGTGTCAGGGTGTCCATAAAACCCGGTAAAGCGCCAACTGTCGTTCTCTGGTCTGACCACATTGATCTCAATGTAGAAGAAATTTCGATCCCTTTCAGTAATTTGAAGAGAGACGTCCCATAGAAGCGCAACTCCTCCAGACCTTTATTCCCAATCATTACAGCTCATATGCTACATACCTATGGCTTTCATCAAAGATTTGTGTTGTTTCTTGTTGCATTTGGTTTCCGATAAGAAAACCGGGTGAACCTGGTGTTTCTGAATCAACATCTTCAGAGCATGCCTAGTTCTCCTGTTGACGATACCTTGACAATTCCAAACAAGGGAATTCATCATCGTGAAGGAAACATGATCCTTCCCGATTGTCAGGGACGACGGATGACACCGAGAAAACGAACCCTAGGAGCGACGGTGCCCTAGAGAGGTTTTCGGATTTTTTTATCTTTTTTTTTTCCTTTTTTCAATTAGAGTTACAACTACTTTAATAATCATTTAATATATATATATATATAATGAGTTAATTAATGAAAGCTCTTATATATATTGTATTTTGATTTTTATTTTACTGAACATTTATTAAGAGGCTCTGAATTTTTTTCGCCTAGAGCCTTCAGAGTTCAGACACACAGGGCTGACCTTGGAAGGACATGTTCGAGCATTTACAAGGCTATGCTGAATTAAGCCTCGAAAGGCTTCACAACTGCACCGAGAGTGAACTACAACCGTTTCTGGCCTCATCATCATCATCATCATCGGCAGCTGATGAAGATTTCAAAAGGCTCAAGACAAAACTCATGGGGTTGACAAAGGTGACCGGAACTTATTTCAAAAGGTTGGTTACTGCATTGGAGGAGGGACTTCCTGAGACTCCCCAATATGGAGTTGGGGCTGCTTATAAGAAGCTTGATTGGGCGTGTGAAACATGTACCTATATCAATGCAGGGTCTAGAGTTACCTGTGAAATATGTTACGAGAAAAATCCATAAGGTTTCTAGTCTTGTATCCCTTGCACACTTCTAAATCCGACGACTAGAACCAAGTGTCAGGTGTGTGAAGATTTGGAAGATGTTGATCAGGGTGGAGTGTTTTAGCCTATAAGGTTAGTTGGAATGAGAAAGTTACTGTCTAGAAATTCATATCTAGTGGTCAGAACTCTCTGATGAACTCATCTAAATTTCTAGTTAGTATGCTAATTTCAATTTGTATTTTACAAAAATAGCTAAAACACCCTGAACTTGACTCTAATTGTCAATTTACACCCTTAACTTTCAATTGTCTCAATTTACCTCCTCAACTTAGTAAAAATTGCTGATTTGTACCTCATCCATCAAAATGGATGATTTCCATCAAATTTTAGATTATGTTGTGTGTGAGGGTATCACTATTTTTTAATAATTTTTTTCTTTTAATAAATTATGAAACAAAATCTTCAAATGAGAGACGTGAGAGAAATAATGACTTATTAGAACTGCATGGCTTAGCCATTTAGTAGACAAATTATGTCTTGTTCATTATCATTATCATCAATTCGATTTTAATTTTACTTTTTTCAATTAAGATTATCAATGTATGCATCATCTTCTAAAAGGATATTCATGCATGACCATCAAAAAGATGAAATGAATGACAAAATTGTACAAAAAATATTAAATAAATAACGTATAAGAAAATTAAAAAAATGTAACGAGGTATTATTTTTTAGAACAAATCTCTTTTTGAAGATTTTGTTTCATTGTATTTTTTAATATTATAACAAGTTATAAAAAATAACAGTTATACCTCTCACATGCAAGAGACATAACTGAAATGGTGCAAATCGGTAATTTTTACCAAGTTAAGGAGGTAAATTGACACAATTGGATGTTAAGGGTATAAGTTGACAATTATAGCCAAATTCATAGGGTATTTTAGTTATTTTGCCTTGTATTTTTAGTAATCTAAGGTGGTATCTATCTTCATGTTACGTGTTAGATAAAGAACATTTAATCGACATTGTTGGAACTTATTTTTTCTGTTGTACTGTCTTGGAACCTTCAGATCTATCGGAATAACTGTTTGTATTTGATTATGAAATGACGTATTACATATTTCGGAGAGAACAAAGTTGTTGATTTTTTTAAAAAGGCGGAACACACCTAGTCTAACTAGATGAGTCGCTATTATTATCGATAGAAATAGAAATAGTACAATTTTTCACTGGAGGGGTTATATTACCCATACTCCAGGCTACATAAGAGCTCAAATCACTATCCTCGTAGAGCACATCCTGTATAATGTCAGGTGGCTCATCTAACCAAATACCATCAATAAATCCATTGCAACCAAGGTGAGCGAGTCTATTTGCTACGCCATTTGCTTCCTGAAAAATATGCATAATCGTACATGAGTGTAAATAGCTAAGTAGCCTTTACAATCATCTACAATTCGACTTACCTCCGAAAGGTCCTCATTTCCACTCTGGAGAGTAGCAATCAAAAACTGTAGAGTCGCATTCAATGCCCATGTTATCCCATCCTTGTTGAATGCCAAGGAGTAGACCTGCTTGACACGCCTCGGCTTCCATAGCAAGTGTCGAGTGTGCATGAAGAGAAAATCTAGCCAAGACTGCAAGAACTCTACCAACATCATCCCTCACCACCACTCCAAAGCCCCCATGCCCAGAATCGGCTTTGAAGGCTCCGTCGATATTCATCTTCAGTCGACCTCATGAAGGGAACTCCCACTTAACCGGTAACCGTTTCTTCTTATCAGCCACTTTAACATGGACCTTATGAAACTCTTCCAGAAGTGCGTACACCCAATGAACCATATTAAAAGGCTTGAAACTGACTCCCTTCCACAGGACATTGTTTCAATCTGTCCATAGACCCCAAAGTCCCATTAGAAACAAGTCTCTTTCATCAACATTGAGGTTCTCCATCATCTCCAATACCCAATCAATTAAACATGTAGATGAGTAAGCACCAGCTTGTAAACGTAAAGGACCATATAACCAGAAACATTGCACCTCAGGGCACTCTAAATATATGTATGCTGGTCTCCATTGTCAATCCACAAAACCCACAGCTTGTATCCTCAGTCACAACCCTATGCTTCAATAGCAATGACCTTGTAGGAATAATGTCTTTCAACAGTTTCCAGCATAGAGTTTTCACTTTTGGTGGCACCCGTGCCCCCCATATCATCCTCTAGTGCTTCTTGCCAACACCACCAGCCTCACCAGGCGAGGACGATGCAGCTCCCCTCTTTGAAAACGAGTGAAGTACATGATAACCACTCTTCATCTGATAAATCCCCTTCTTATCAAAATGCCATATATATCTATTCTCCACTCTACCATGACTAAGCTTAATTGCAGCTATTCTCTCAATTTCACCTTCAGTAAACAGTTCTTGCATAAACTCAACATTCCAAGTATGTGTGTGTCCTCATCAATAAAATCTGCCACCATTAAATACTTTCCATCACAGGCGAATACGGTATAAAAGAACGGGGAAGAGGCACCCACGAGTTAGACCACACTGAAACCTTTTCTCCTGACCCAACTTGAAACCTTTTCTCCTGACCCAACTTGAAACCTTAGCGTTAGGACTTCTCGTCCAGCCACAATACTCCAAGAAAAGGACTCTCCACCTTTCAATTCAACCTCCATAAAACTTCCAGTATGAAAGTATTTGGCTTTAAAGACTTGCACCAAAATAGAATTAGGTTGATGAAGGAGCCGCCAACCCTGCTTGGCAAGTAAAGCCATGTTGAACTGATGAACTGATGCATATTCTGAAAACCCAGGCCCCCTCCTCCTTTGCACAACATGTTGGAACTTAGTGTGGGATTCTATCCCACATTGAAGAAGAGCTACTTGCTTGGTTGTTTATAGACAAACACCCATGTGAGCAAGTGAATGGGTGGAATAGCCTAGAGTGGGCTTGATGGGCTTTCTATTGGATTTCCAATAGAAAATGATATATATCTAAATATATATTTATATAAAGTCATAGATGGGCCTTGGGGCTCTTTGGGCTCTGGAAAAATTAAATCTGATTATAATTTTTGAATTAATAATTTTATTAATTTTTATTATTTTCGGATAAAACCAAAGGTAATAACTGTTGGTAACAGTTACAACCTTTTGAACAGTTTTACCTGTTCGAATTTGACTTTATATAAAGACGACACTGTGGTCGTTGCTTTCCATCGCAAATTCGTCTCTTCTTCTTCCTCCCCAAAATCGACTTCTCTGAAACACAAAGTAAATTCGCCAGGGACAAGTTCTTGTGCAAGAACTTGTACCAGATAGTTGTATCCGCAAGAGAGACGTCCGAAACTACAGCACAAGTGGGGACGAATTTCTTTCTTAGGTCACTGCAAAGCAGGCCTCTATCTGAATCAAGTTAGTGTTTTCAATCTCGATTTCATTGTTGTTTTGTTTGTTGTTGGTTTCGATTCGATTATACTGTTATATATATCTTGTTTTTGTTCGAGATATTGGTTGGTCTTATCACAACACAACTTCTCCCATGCAAGCGAATGAATTTTCTTATCCCCATCTCCATCATCCCACCAGAATTGAGACATAAGTCGATGCATCTCATCACACATGAATTTAGGGACCTCGAAACAACTCATCACATACGACGAAATAGACTGAGCCACTGCCTTGATAAGCACTTCCTTTGTCGCACCACTCAAAGCTTTCTCCCTCCAACCACTTATGCTGTTACGAATTTTCTCATTCAAAAAATCGAACGCCTCTTTCTTTGAGTAACTCAACTCCGTCGGGAGCCCCAAATATCGCTCATGTTTTTCAACCACTTGTACACGAAGAATAAAAGCAATTCCTTCCTGCATAACTGGATGAATGTTTCTGCTAAACGAAATGCAGCTTTTGCTGTAATTAATCCGCTGTCCAGACGCATATTCATATTCTGTGAGCAACTTCTTCACCACCTCACACTCCTTTCTTCCACCCTCAAAAAAAATATATAAATCGTCCACAAAGAAAATGTGTGAGATACTCGGGGCTGCCCTACATACCCGCACTCCTTGTATGAAATTCAAGGTCTCTGCTCGTAAGATACTCCGAGAGAGCATCTCTGCTCATATGCTTTGCTCATATCAAGCTTCAAAGCACAGTAACCTATCTTCCCTCCTCTCCTTTTCTTTAGATAATGAGCCGCTTCAAATGCTAATGAGGAATTGTCTAAGATAAGTCTTCTTGGAACAAAAGCACTTTGAAACGGACTAATAATGGAGTTGAGGAAAGGCTTCAAACGATTAGCAAGAACTTTCGAACTAATCTTGTAAATTACATTACACAGGCTTATTAGACGAAGCTGATGCAAATGTTGAGGCACGTCCACCTTTGGAATGAGAGCAACATAGGTTCTGTTCACTTTCCTAACTCCTTCCTCAGACGAAAAAATGCTTTTATCGCTTCCACAACATCAGTACCCACTACATCCCAGAATGACTGATAGAAACAGGGGGAGAAGCCATCCGGCCTAGGAGACTTTGAGGGGTGCATACTTTTGAGGGCAGATAAAACCAGTGTTCTAAAAGGCCCCGCCTAGCACCGCCTAGTCCCCGTCTAGGCTCTAGGCTGCAACAAGTCGCCTCGCTTTTCTTCAAGAACTTTGTGCCAGGCTGTGGGCAATTAGGCGGCCGCCTAGCCCGCTTAATCGCCGCCTAGAGGCCGCCTAAGCTCTCCGGCTAATTTTATTTATATTTAGTAGTGGAGTTGTTATATTGTGGGGAGCATGTGAGTATAAGAGTAAATGATGTTTTTATAATTAGAAATATATGTGTTTATTATTGTTGTTGCTCACTTTTACATGAAGTTATGCTAAATTTTAGCTATAATCTATTTTATAAATAGGTCTAACAAGATTTATGTCGAATAATTTATCCATATTTGACTGTTTTCAAATATTATAGTACATAAAATATATATTTTTAATTAATAAATATGAAAAAAGTAAATCGCCTAATTCCCGTCTAGTCCCCGTCTAAGCTGTCCAGGTGCTAGGCTATGGGTCGCCGCCCGCCTACCGCCTATAGCGCTTTATAGTTTTATCATAAAACCTCATCAGTTTGAATGGGAGCTGTAAGAACCTCATTGTCAGCCACAAATATGACCGCAGACACCCCGTCAAGAATGCCAAAGAAGTTCGTAGGCCTGGACGTAGTGAATAATTCATTGAAATAATTAAGAATGGCCCCTTCAATCTCTTCAGCCTCCGTACACCACCTCCCATTATTATCAAACAAGCCTATAATTGAATTTTTCTTCTTTCTATTTTTGGAATTCTGATGGAAAAATTTAGAATTTAAATCACCGTCCCTCAGCCAAAATACTTGGCTCGTTGACGCCAAAACACATGCTCCTTATGCAGTAATTCTGTTGGACGAGACTTCATAGACACCCTATCCAGAGTCACCATAGCTGGGAGGGACTCCTCGAAGAAGCAGGATAGTTGGGAAGAAATTTTCTCTATCTCAGCTCTTATCCCTTTAAAAGTTTGCATGTTCCACGTCTCCAAAGCTTCCCTAGTCCTGAACAAAGTTGCTGATAACCAGATTGCTGTATAAGACCTTCCACGTTTGCAAAAAAACACTTGTATAGAAAACAAGTGTGCATGCAGCAAAGGGAGAGAAAACTGTGGAGTAGATAGTGTCATTAAAATTCTTAGATAGTGTCGTTAAAGAAAACTTGAAACTCAATCCAATGCAGAACTGACAAGCACCTCATAATTGTATTTAGCTTGAATACCTACGACCATGATAAGGAATCCAAAAGCAAAAACTCTAACTAAAGCTAGTTCCTTAGATACAAAACACTTGAAACGCCTACTATTGCAGCCTTGTTTTTACTACTATCATCAACCAAAATAGAAACCCCAGGATTCAAAATGTTTGCTGCATAAATGGTCCACGTTACCAAGTTTGTTCTCCAACATAGATTGGATCAAAGGAAATGTGGGGTGATGAGTCCAGCAACCTCAAGAAAGCCAACACGGTCCTTGCCTGCAAAAATCTTCTTCAGCTTGTCATCACAAACAATGATCTTCTTGTTTTCAGGGTCTTAGAAAGAATGATGCCACAAAACCAAGTCAGTAAAATAAACATTACGGGAGTTAATGCAGAGAAAAATGCAAAGAAATAATAACGAGGAAAGGGGAAACAATAGCTACACAAATTATTACAATACAACCCCAATTACTAATGGAACTAAATCACACCTCAGTATCCTAATTGGGATGACAACTCCAGAGATATTCTTATATCAAAGTAGGATGACATTATAATCCCAACTATAAGATGCAATTATTCTCCAGTAGAAACATTAGATAATCATAAGAAAGGACTTCAGAGATAACAAGCTTTGTAGACAAGGAGAGGTGCAAACAGAGCCAACAGCTCAAAATGAAAAGTGAAAAAGCAGCAACAATGAAAGTAATGTATCACTCACATGAGGTTTGATGAATGCATAAGCAAAGAGCAGATACTCACAGGTGAGAGATAAGTTAGCAGTGTTATAGCAGTAACTCAATATTACCAACACGGAAATCAAAGTGTTACAGTAAATGCAACATCAAGCATTTATGCTCTCACCAAATTTCATCGATTTGTGTACAATGTCACAAACTACAACTAAGGCTACGACTAAGCCTTCAGCTCAATTTAAAATCCACAAATAATCACAAAGATCATACATGAGTTTATGAGGAACTGTTCCGCCACAAATAACAAAATGATATCAACTCTTCGCCAAAAAATTACAAATTTTCAACCAAACTGTGGTTCTGCATTTTTTTAAGTGACTACCAGTAAAGACTAACACAGAATCACATCAGAAAGGGAAAACCTTAGAATGTTTAACATCTTTTCCTAGTCTAAGTTTTCTTTTGAAGGTTTGGGCTTAGATACAAATGACCAACATGATAGTTTAAAGTTTAAAGTTCAAACACTAAACTTAAACAAATACCAGTGAAAGAAATTCTCATTGTAATCTCTTTTGTCCTTTATAGGAGTTCATGTAACCCTTATACAAGAGAATTTCAAGAGTTTTCAGTCTATTAAAATATCGATTCTCATTCACAATAGATTTCCAAACTTTATAACCTAGTCTTGCTTAGTGTACCGGAGCATTCACTAATTACCAATAATTAGTACAGACGACAAGGGTATTTGCAACTCTTAAGTTTAAAATGCAGAAGTATAAGGTTAGAACAGCTAAAGCCCCTTGTGCTGCAAATTAGGATTGTAAGGCATGCATGAAAATCAGGATCAGGACTTTAGAAAGTCCAACTATGCAACTATCAGTCTATTGACAGATATAACTGCATAGTCAGAGAACTAACTGAAAAGTAAAAGAAAATCAGTACTAGTTAGAAAATTCACTTTTTAAAACTATGCAGTTATAATCACCAAGCACTTGATAACATCATAATTAGAGGTCACTTGTTCAAACTCTAATGATGAACCTATGAGAAGATTTTACTTCTGAAAATAAAGAACCTATTTTGATCACTTTGGAACACCATGAAAATGTTTAAATGATTGAGCAAAAACAAATACTCAGAACACAGCAATTCCATAGCATGTTTTAAAAAAATCTTCATAGATCTAGAAACATATGAATTGAACAGTCACAGAGGTATGAAAAGCAATACAAACAATTTGAGACCAAAATAGAGGAAAGGTATTTCACTCACACACAGACAACCTCATTCAAGACCAATCTCATGAGAACAACAACAAACAAGCAAACCAAACTACCAACAACTTGGGTAACCAATCCAGGTACTTAAAAATTATAGCACTAATCTCTACACCATGTAATGTAATCCATCTGAAAACAGCATAATCCCCCATCCAAACACACATCAGAAACGAATACCTAGAAACAAATAACCCCGACAGTCAAACACATGACAGTAGACATACAACACTAATTGAATCCATGTAAAACCAAATCATAACGCATTACGAGTACCACCGAAAACCCACATTTGATCTATGCCTACACAACCTTATCCAAACAGAAAACCCAACTAAACATCTCATCATAAAAGCTAAACTAAATTATACCTCAATTCATCTATGCCAACACAACCTTATCCAAAGCAAACAACAACAACAATACACACTTAGCAACCCATTTCATCAACAAAATCAAACAAAGCCCGACACTGACAGTCTGACACAAACCCTAAAACACCAAAAAGGGTACTCAAAAATCTGATAAAGATTTCAACTTTCTGAAAGAGAAAACAGGGTAGACCTGAAGATTGTTGCCCTTAATGTGGGCCCAGATGACCTTGAGAGCCTGGGTGCGAGAAATCTCAGGAACGCCAACAAGTTCCTGCATCTCCGGCGACACCTTGCGGGGCTTCATGATGCCACGTGGCTCCCGGGGCGTGGTGGTGGCGGCGCCTGCCTGCTTGGATACGGAGGCGAGGGTTGGGGTGCGAGGGGCCATGCGGCTGTTAGCAGGGAAAATGGGGTAGGCGGCGAACCTGAGAGAAGGCTTGGCCAGCGGCGACGAGGACTCGCCGGAGAGGAAGGTGGTGGAGGTGAAGAGGCCGGTTGACAACGCCATGTCGTTTTCTGTGTGTGGAAAAGGATAGTGACAGAGGAGAGCGAGTGTGGGAAATTCGAGTGTGAGGATTAGGGTGTGTTCTGAGTCATGATCCTCACACTTTTGGAGCCTTAATCCTGTTTGGGTTTGAGTACAATTGTAAATTTACATTGGTTTTTGGCCTTCGGGGATTAATCCTTTTTGGGTTGAGTACAATTGTAAATTTACATTGGTTTTTGGCCTTTGGGGATTGCGGTAACTGTGTGTTTACACCTAGATTTGACATAGTCAAATCGGTTTATTAGTCTCAAATTCAATCGAAGTTAGTCTGGTTGTATGGACTATGTGAAGTCAGTTCGGTTATGGACGAGGTAAAGTGAATTCGGCCATGGACGATGGACGAGGTAAAATTAGCTCAGACAATGTAAAGTGAATTCAGCCGTGGACAATGCAAAGTTAGCTCGGCCGTATGGACGATGTGAAGTCAGTTTGACCACGGACAAGGTGAAGTGAATCTGGTCATGGACAAGGCAAAGTTAGCTCGAACCTTAATCCTGTTTGGGTTGAGTACAATTGTAAATTTACATTGGTTTTTGGCCTTTGGGGATTAATCCTGTTTGGGTTGAGTACAATTGTAAATTTACATTGGTTTTTGGCCTTTGGGGATTGCGGTAACTGTGTGTTTACACCTAGATTTGACATAGCCAAATCGGTTTATTAGTCTCAAATTCAATCGAAGTTAGTCCGGTTGTATGGACTATGTGAAGTTAGTCCGGTTGTATGGACTATGTGAAGTCAGTTCGGTTATGGACGAGTACAATTGTAAATTTACATTGGTTTTTGGCCTTTGGGGATTAATCCTGTTTGGGTTGAGTACAATTGTAAATTTACATTGGTTTTTGGCCTTTGGGGATTGCGGTAACTGTGTGTTTACACCTAGATTCGACATAGCCAAATTGGTTTATTAGTCTCAAATTCAATTGAAGTTAGTCCGGTTGTATGGACTATGTGAAGTCAGTTCGGTTATGGACTGCAAAGTTAGCTCGGCCGTATGGACGATGTGAAGTCAGTTTGACCACGGACAAGGTGAAGTGAACCTAGTCATGGACAAGGCAAAGTTAGCTCGAACGATGTAAAGTAAATCCGGCCATGGATGAGACAAAGTTATCTCGGACGATGTAAAGTGAATTCGGTCGTGAAAGAGGCAAAGTTAGCTCGGCCGTATAGACGATGTGAAGTCAGTTCGGCCATGGACAAGGTGAAGTGAACCTTGTCATGGACAAGACAAAGTTAGCTCAGACGATGTAAAGTGAATCCGGCCATGGACGAGACAAAGTTATCTCGGCCGTATAGACGATGTGAAGTTAGTTCGACCATGGACGACGTGAAGTGAACCCGGTCATGAACAAGGTAAAGTTAGCTCGGACGATGTAAATTGAATCCGACCATGGACGATGTCAAATAGCTAGCTCATGGACGTATGGACGAGGTCAAATACTTAGCTTGACTATATGGATGAAGTGAAGTAATTTGTCCGCGTGGACGAAAATGAATAAGTTGGGAATATAATTTGAGGAAAGAAAAGAGTTCATAACATTATTTCGGACAAGTGGAAACAAATAACAATAGACACTCGGTAGAAGCCCAATACATCAATTGCGGCCGAGAGATCGTGTCAAGGAGGAAATCTCTACAAGGAAGATCTCTAACCAAATCAAAAAACTTATGATACGAGTATCTCGGAATTCGGCCAAATCAAGACAATCATGTGTAATCCACACAAGAAATGAAACCAAATATTTATGAGATTTCATGACGTAGAGAATAAGCTAGCTAGAGTTTTTGACTTGTATATATAGAACCTTGTAGGTCATATGTAGAACCTTCTAGCTTATTTGTAAAGGGTCCTGCACCACACAAACAAATCAATACACAATTTTTCACATAAACTTATCTTTCTTTATCACATAGGTACTTCACATTCAGTTCAACTTTCAAACTCAATTTTGTTCATAACATTACTTTTGATTCAGTTCTTTACTTTCTCGCAATTTATTTTCTTGTTCTTTATATTCTCACACTTTAATTTATTGTTCTTTACTTTACATGCACTTTATTTATCGTATTTAGGAGTAGTTGTAACATAGAATTCTCGTCCATTGATCTCTTTTGGCCAATCCAGATTGGGTTGATACGATTCATTGTCCACACACATCACTTCACAAAGATTCGACAATCGAGTCTGTTTCACCTTCGTGTTCACGGTGATTTGCAAGTATCTGCACCCTATAGATCTCTCACCTGTCACCCAAACATTCGAGTTCACCCAAGAAGTAAACGTATTCGAGGATTCCGGCGACGCCTAGCCGAAAGTCCTTGCAACACAAGCATAAGAACCTAACGGCCGAGAGGGTTCCTTCCACGGCCTACAATCTCTTGAAGAAGTCAGATCAGGCGCATTAGATCAATCAAAACCTCGCTTGGTCATACGACCATGAGTTGGCACGCCCGCGCACACCAGAAGGACATTGTAGCCAAGAACCTCGGTCTCAATTCGGCTGAGACCATTTTTGAGCAAACATCTTTTGGCACACCTGGTGGGACACACACACACTAAGGCGTCAATCTTTGAATGCACTCGAATCAAAACTCACTTTACCAATGGAATACGTGTCTCAAATTCAATGGAGTCGGCCATACCTAGGCCGAGTGTCAAAAAGGAAGTTCACAAAAGCAACTTCTGCCATGAGTACAATACCAGGAACACCAGATGGTTCAACCCTACCCCACACTTCGGCTGTAGATTCGTCTTCAACAACAAACGGCTAAATGTTTGTTCCAAGTATAGCTATAGTTATACCAAGTATCCAAACTAACATTACGGTCATTGCGCCCAATAGGAGTCTGTCTGGTAAGATGGTTGGTTCGAATCCAAATCTCTCCCAACTTAGTCATAACCCTTGGGGAATCTACCCGAACTTGACCCTTTCAACCGATGAAATTGCTCGGGCAATGACCAGTGAATCTAGAAGAACGGTCTAGGACTTAAGGCTCTCAGTAGATGACATGGGTCAGGATTTGGCTATGAGTATCAATAACAACACTACTACTCAGATAGGAAATCTCAACAACACCATCCTTCTCATTTACCAACAACTAATGGCCAATGGAAACAACAGAGGACACGAGGTCACAAGGCCTCAACAGAACTTGCATGCCCAAAACCAACAAAACTCTGGACAATGGTATTGTTCCTAAAATTTTGGTCTAGATACAGATGTTAAATATGACAAGAATTGTTCATCTAACTTAAGTTTTGTAAACATGAAAACTTACAGCCGCATCGGCCGAGATATTACTATCAACCGGCTGAGGGCACAAACTTTTATGAGCTAACACATTCAATTGGTAACGGTCATGGCTCCAATGGCCAAGATAATGATCAACCCGGTTACAACTTCTTTGATTCTATTGTAGATCATTCTCAAACCTCTAGCCAATCTATACATGGAAATTTCAACCAAGGAAATTGGCAAGACTACAGTTTGAATTGTATATACGTGCTAACCTATGGTTCGGCCGATCAAAACATGTGTTATGAGTCGGCCAAGATATTAGACTATTATGACTACCAAAGATATCAAAATAAGTGCAATGGTCGTTACGTGGATGGGGCACAGCCTGGTCAGATAATTGGGGATATAGTTAATCCACAACTCGAAATTCCTTCTAAACAACAACGTGATCGTTGGAAAAAATCTTGGAGTCTATACAAAATAACAAAGACAGTTTGCGTGAAAGCTTCCTAAAGAGCCAAGAAGAGTTGAACGAACATTTTCAAAGGTGTAAAGAAAAACTCGAAGAAGATCGGCGAAAGCATGTGATAGAGTGTCTTGAGTGGAAGAGAAAAATGATGAAGAATATCGAGCATGACAAATTACTTATATGACTTCAATGATATCTGATGCACCTCATCTGTTCATTCAATTGGGCGAAGAAATGTGCAATTCGGTTGTAGAAGATAAAGTTGGCCTAGAAACTTCACAAATGAATGAATCAAAGAGTGAGCATGAAATTTGTCATTCCAGTGCCCTAGAAGTGATAGACAATTATGTGTCTGAGTACGAACACAAATTTGTGGAAGATATTGAACATATTGACATGATTGTTGGAGACAAAGCTGACCTTGGAAAACCACAATTGGCCGAACAAAAAGTGAAAGTTGAGATTGATTATTCAACTTCAGATCCAAAACATGAAATTTTTGGATTACACTATGGGTGAAAATCAAGAAACTGCTACAAGAGATATGAACGAAATGTTTCACGGCCTCCATATACATGGAGTAAAGGCCAAGGATGGAAAATGTTTAAATTTTTCAATAAAGCATCGTTGGCTACCTTCACTTTGATTGCATGGTTTCATTTTTTTTAATTTTTTTTAGTTGTCCAACTTCATTTTTCATGAAAACTCGGTCGAGTCAAAGAAGAGTTTGAGTGACTTGTTAATGGAAAATATTAAGCCGATACAGCCATCAGATGGGCCTGTTGTGAATAAGATACATGACTTCGGCCGAGTTGGCCGAGATGTATGAAGACGGTCATGATGATGAGATCGGCCGAGTATGATTAAGAATGCATAACTTCAGCCAAGATGAATGAATTCGGTCAAGGTGGTTGAGGTGCATTACTTCGGCCAAATTGGTCGAGATGCATGACTTATTCGTGTAGGTCAATATGTATGAGTTTGGTTGAGATGAACGAGTTCAATCAAGTTGGTCGAGAATATGATAACCGAATTGCAAGTGTATGGCCAAGATGCAAGAGTATGGCTAAGTTGGTCGAGATGCATGAGTTGAACCGAGTTGGTTGAGAGTGAGTTCGGCCGAGTATAGTCAAGAATGCATAACTTTGGCCGAGATGAATAGATTCGGTCAAGTTTGTTGAGGTGTATTAGTTGGGCCGAGTTGTAAATATTGATGAGTTCGGCCGAGTTGGTCAAGATTCATGAGAGTGGCTGAGATTCATGAGTATGGCCGTTTTGCAAGAGTTTGGTTGAGATAAAGAAGTTCGGCTGAGTTGGTCTATATGTTTGGGTTCGGCCAAGATATAAGGGTATGACCGAGTTGGTCGACCGTATGATGGCCGAGAGTTCGGCCGAGAATGGTTAAGAATGCATGGCTTCGATAGGATGAATGAGTTCGACTGATTAGGTCCAAAATGCATCAGTTTGGCCGTGGTGTTAGAAAATTGATTGGCTGAGGTGTTGAATGGGATGACCGAGGTCCACTCCACTTGGTCAGATCGTGGAGTCATGGCCAAATGCTTCAACTCGACCGTTTCGTCTTATTTTGAGTCGTATATATACCATGGCATCGGTTTCAAATATTATGACCGAAATTATGTTGCTCGGCCACAAGACGTCGGCTTAAAATATTGTGACTGAAATTTTGTTGCTTGGCCATCGTGATCGAAGTTGTTTACTTAGCCGTTTCGATATATAACGGTCATAATTTAGACTTGTGCAAGGTCAGCTAGCTAAAGAACCAAGTTGACTACACCACTACCAGAACAACCACTTTAGCCGACGAAATTTTTTCGTCGGCTAAACCTTAAATTTCGTCGGCTAAGAAGTCGTCGGGCAAAATCCGTCGACCAACACTATAGCCGACGAAATTACTGTTCATCGTCGGCTAAACTCATTTATTTAGCCGACGAATAAATTTTTCGTCGCTTAATTTCTGGACTTTAGCCGACGAAATTTATTAAAATTCGTCGGCTATAGCTATTATTTTTATTTATTTATTTAACTTTAGCCGACGAATTTTAGGGGTATTTCGTCGGCTATAGTTATTATTATTATTTTTTATTATTTTAGCCGACGAATTTTATTAAATTTCGTCGGCTATAGCTATTATTTTTATTTATTTATTTAACTTTAGCCGACGAATTTTATTAAAATTCGTCGGCTAAAGTTATTATTTTTTTATGTAATTATTATTTTTTTTTAAACTTTAGCCGACGAATTTTAGAGTAATTCGTCGGCTATAGTTTTTTTTTAATTTTAGCCGACGAATTTTATTAAAATTCGTCGGCTAAAGTTATTATTATTTTTTATGTAATTATTATTTTTTAAAAACTTTAGCCGACGAATTTTAGGGTATTTCGTCGGCTATAGTTTTTTTTCTTTTTTTTTAAATTTTTTCATATTTTTTTTTAATTTATTGTGTTTTTGATTAAAATTTTTACTTCTTTTTCGTTTTTACACCGAAAAAGGAGTAAGGAGTAAGGAGGAGGAGGAGGAGAGGAGGAGGAGAAGGTTAGGAGAGGGAGAGGAGGAGGAGAAGAGGAGAGGAAGGAGGAGGGATTTGAAGGAGGAGGAGGAGAAGGTTAGGAGAGGGAGGATGAAGAGGAGGAGGAGGAGGGAAGATGAAGAGGAGGAGGAGGAGGAGAAAAATGAAAGATATAGAAAATTTTGAACTTTAGCCGACGAAATTTCGTCGGCTAAAGTTTAAAATTTTAGTCGAAAAATTTTAAAATTTTAAATATCCCTGCCAAAAAATTTGAATTTTTAATTAACTTTAGCCGACGAAATACCCTAATTTCGTCGGCTATAGTTATTTATTTTATTTATTTATTTAACCTTAGCCGACGAAATACCCTAATTTCGTCGGCTATAGTTATTTATTTTATTTATTTATTTAACTTTAGCCGACGAATTACCCTAATTTCGTCGGCTAAAACCCTAAACCCTATACGTAGAAGCTTCAAACGAAAAAAAGTCGTGAAATAAGATATGACCGGAATGGTGATATACATCCATAGTTGAAAAATCACGTAATTTCGGTAAAGTCTCGGTACCGATAATTGCGGTTAACTCAATTTTCCATTCTTTCTCCCTAGAGGTAGCCCTATCTCCGGTAGTTATTTTTCATAAAATTTTTATACCACTGGTTGCGTCTCATCGATTTGAAACTATTTTCAGTTGAAGGTCCGGGCAAAATACGTAATTTAGACGGTCAAATGACCGTTTCCGTGCATTAAGGGGTTTGACTTACGTGATTGACCGTAAGGATCGAGCCCTTAACGTTGTCAGATTAAGTTAAATTTTTTCCTATATACATATTTCAACATAATGATCATATCTGACGGTCAGAATTTTGTTTCTCAACTTTGATCATCGGAATCACAACATGCGTACTAATGTTGTATAACTTGTTTACTAAGCTTTAAGTAAATGTTTCGTTTCTAAAACAAACTGTAGGTAGAAACTTCAAACGCAAAAAAGTCGTGAAATAAGATATGACCGGAATGGTGAAATACGCCTACGGTTGAAAAATCACGTAATTCCGGTAAAGTCTCGGTGCCGATAGTTGCAGTCAATACAATATAGAGGTTTGACTTATGAGATTGACCGTCTAGATGAAGTCCTTAAATTTATCAGATAAAGTTGAATTTTTTACCAGAGATATATTTCAACATATTGATGATATCTGACGGTCGTATTTTTGTTTGTGAATTTTGATGACCGGAATCACAACATGCCTACTATTTACCATTATTTATCTATATGGGGAGGCCTATCATGGAGGGCTAAATGTCTCATAATTTTTAGATGGACAGTTGCGTCTCATTATGGTGAGTGTTTGTTGTGTTGAAGGTTCGGCCAAAATACCTCATATAGGTTTAGATATGGACATTTTCGTGTATTAAGCGTTTAGAAAAACTTCATTTTGAAGCCTTAAACGAACTCGGATGGCCAAAAAAGCCTATATGTCAAGGCAAAGATTGAGTTTTACTCCTACGGCCGTTCTGCTTCCAGATTGGTATCACAATAGTCAATCGGACACCGAAATATCCGTAGTACAATTTTATAACTAAAAGTTACTTTAGCTGACGAAATACCCTAATTTCGTCGGCTAAACTTTTCAAATTTCGTCGGCTAAAGTTCAAAATTTTTTTTTCGGCTAAAATTTAACTATAGCCGACGAAAAAATTAGTTTAGCCGACGAATTTTTTTTCGTCGGCTAAAATGCCACTTTAGCCGACGAAAAAAAATCGTCGGCTAAAGTCCACTTTAGCTGACGAAAAAAAATTTCGTCGGCCTGCTTTTAGATATTTCGTCGGCTATAGTCTTTTTTCTGGTAGTGCACCCTGGGCGCATAGCTAACGCAGTTCGGCGTTGAAAATTCAAAGTCTCGATGACCAAACGGCTCGAGGGCCGATAGTCATGAGACTGGGGGGCCTATGTTTGCACATAAATTTACCAGTCCATGGAAATTGCTAAATTCGTCTAATGTTGGACGGAAATGTTTTTGGCCATTTTGACAAGAATATAACGCCGCCGAGTACGTTAGTTTGACAGAAAATGTAATTCAGTCATACCATGAAATGATGACCTTAGACGAACAAGGTAACGGGTCCATATCATTTTTGGACCTTGGACGAACAAGGTAATAAGTTCGTGTTATTTGAATCAAGGTAGCCGACTTTTTGGAAAGTGTTGGTTGAAATAGGATCAGCCTAGAAGAATGACTTATTGCTCAGCTGAGTCCAAAACTATATGAGTTCGGCCGAGGAACCACCAAGCATCCCATCTAAGAATTCATTTGAAGTGTTTCGGCCAAAGTCATAACTAGGTTGTTTTAGTTTGGGTTTGTCTCAGCCGAATACTAAAACTATATGAGTTCGGAAAATTCGACGGATGTTTATCAAGGTTAACCAGCAACATGACCATTTGGATTATTTGGATGAAAGCAAAGATACACCTTTCAACCAAGATGCATCAGTCTTGGCCGAAACTTCAAACATCTCACCCAACCTTTCATTTTAATTATTTTGGCCGAAGTCATAACTGGGTTATGTTAATTTTGGGTTCGTCATGGCTAAGATATTAAAGCTGAGTGTTCGGCCAAATCGAAGTATTGCTGCAGTTTAACCGAGTCAAGGTTTCACTTGAGGTTGTTTAACTTGTTTTCGGGGATACAAATCGAGTTTACAATTTAAGTACTTCAGCCAAGGTCCTAATTAGGTCGAGTTGAATTCAACTCATATCTTTTATATAACTTCGGCCATAACATAGATTTGAGTTTAATAAAATGTGTAGAACATGCCTTAAAGTCTATGCGGCCAGATTAATCAGTTCAAGTCTCAATAACCACTCGGTTTGAGAACCAATGATCATAAGACTGGGGGACTATGTTTACACCTAGATTTGACATAGCCAAATCGGTTTATTGGTCTCAAATTCAATCGAAGTTAGCTCGGCCGTATGGACAATGTGAAGTTAGTTCGGCCATGGACGAGGTAAAGTGAATTTGGCCATGGACAAGGTAAAGTTAGCTCGAACAATACAAAGTGAATTAGGTCGTGGACAAGGCAAAGTTAGATTGGCCGTATGGACGATGTGAAGTCAGTTCGGCCATGGACAAGGTGAAGTGAACCTGGTCATAGACAAGGAAAAGTTAGCTCGGATGATGTAAAATGAATCCGGCCATGGACGAGGAAAAGTTAGCTCGGCCGTATGGACGATGTGAAGTCAGTTCGGCCATGGAAATGTGAAGTGAACCCGGTCATGGAAAAGACAACGTTAGCTCAGACAATGTAAAACAAATCTAGCCATGACGAGACAAAGTTATCTCAGCCGTATGGACGATGTGAAGTTAGTTTGGCCATGGACGAGGTGAAGTGAACCTAGTCATGGACAAGGTATAGTTAGCTCGGACGATGTAAATTAAATCCGGCCATGGATAAGGTCAAATAGCTAGCTCGTAGACGTATGAACGAGGTCAAATATTTAGCTTGACTATATGGACGAAGTGAAGTAATTCGTCCGCGTGGATGGAAATGAATAAGTTGGGAATATAATTTGAGGAAAGAAAAGAGCTCATATCATTATTTCAGACAATTGAAAACAAAATAACAATGGACGCTCGGTTGAAGCCCAATACATCAATTGCAACAGAGAGATTGTGTCAAGGAGGAAATCTGTACAAGGAAGGTCTCTAACCAAATCAAAAAACTTATGATACGAGTATCTCGGAATTCGGCCAAATCAAGATAATCATGTGTGATCTAACCCAAGAAAGGAAACAAAATATTGATGAGATTTCATGACGTAGAGAACAAGCTAGCTTGGGTTTTTGACTTGTATATATAAAACCTTGTAGCTTGTTTGAAAAGGGTCCTGCACCACACAAACAAATCAATATAAAATTTTTCACACAAACTTATCTTTCTTTATCGCATAGATACTTCACAGTCAGTTCAACTTTAAAACTCAATTTTGTTCATAACATTACTTTTGATTCAGTTCTTTACTTTCTCGCAATTTATTTTCTTGTTCTTTATATTCTTGCACTTTAATTTCTTGTTCTATACTTTACGTGCACTTTATTTATCATACTTAGAAGTAGTTGTAACATAGAATTATCGTCCATTGATCTCTTTCGGCCAATCCAGATTGAGTTGATGCGATTCGTTGTCCACACACACACATCATTTCACAAAGATTCAACAACCGAGTCTGTTTCACCTTCGTGTTCACAGTGATTTGCGAGTATCTGCACCTTATAGATCTCTCGCCTGTCACCCGAACATTCGAGTTCACCCAAGAAGTAAACATATTCGAGGATCTTGGCGATGCCTAGCCGAAAGTCCTTGCAACACAAGCATAAGAACCTAACGGCCGAGAGGGTTCCTTCCTCGGCCTACAATCACTTGAAGAAGTCAGATCAGGGGCAGTACATCAATCAAAACCTCGCTTGGTCGTACGACAATGAGTTGGCACGCCCACGCACATTAGAAGGACATTGTAGCCAAGAACCCCGACCACAATTCAATCGAGACCATTTTTGAGCAAACACTGTGACACGGTAAAGTGTTCAATTTTTTTTGATTAAGTAAAATGGTTGCCAGGGTGGGCTACTACTCCTGGGTTAAAGCAGGTCAAGGTCTAACTCCCTCCTCATAAGGTGTTTTTCACTTAGCAAGGGATCGAACCAGTGACCTCTCACATGTAGAGTATCACTATACGCATTTGCCTTCCTAAGCAGACCTGTCTCACTTCAACCACCAGACCAAACCCCCTGGGTAAAGTGTTCCATTATTTTACTTTCACATTTTACAATAATTCAATTTTTATGCAAATTATGCTCAAGTCTTCAATTTGCAATCCGAGTTTCATCTCAATGTGTTGTGTATGATGGCAAGTTTGAGGCCGTTCTTCGAGGAAAGAAAACAAACCATAATTTTTTTTAACTTTTTAGCCAAAAGCAAAAATGCACAAGTCTCCTCACTTTTCAATACGTGTTCTGTCACAAATGTGTATGACGGTAATTTTGAAGCCGAAACAAATCATAAATGTGTATGATGGCAAATTTAAGGCTATCGTATGTGGATCTAGGTGACGAACATTCATACTGTTTTTCTTCTGAGGTTATCATGTATTCTAAACTAAACAAAAATTTTCGTGATACATTTTCTTTTCCATAAATTATAGGATAAAAGTTTATTTAATACTAATTATAAGGACTTATTACCCATTCCAATGAAAATTGTTTTCCCATGCCCATCTACACAAATCTAAACAGAAAGACATTACTATCCTTGATAAATATCAGACACTCCCTCTCATCTCTCACAATCTCACTATCACTATCTGAAAAACCTCCCCCTCTCTCTCAGAACATCGTCGCCAGCGGCCTCACCCTCGCCTTCACCATCTCTAGCGACCGCTTCCTCGTCTCCGCTTGCTGCACAGGTCGTGATCGCCGAAAGCTCCTCCTCTGAACACCACCACATATCTTTTGCATCACCACACCATGCACCGATCCGCTCTTCTTTCAAGTCGATCTGCTATGATCAGGGGTCGACTTCCTCTCTCTCTCTCTCCTTCTTCTGCCTCTCTGACCAAATCTCCGCCTCCACCAGAACGAGGCCAGAGTCTTATCTTCAATCGCCGTCGAGAAAATGATCGACGCACCTCTGCATGGCCTCTAGAACCTCCACTACTATGCAGTACTAGACGATGTCTTCGCTGCAGCTAAGCCACTCACTGAGACTCCATCTCCGCCTTCGATGTTCGTTGCTGGATCCAACGATCTGATTATGCCGGAAGAGGGCGCCGCTCTTAAGGAATGAAGGAGGTATGGTTTCAGATTCCTTTTAGTTTTGTAATTGAACTATTATATATGTAGAGCTATATGTTTAATTTTGATTTTTGTGCAATTCAGTTGAAATTGTTGGCTTTTGAATCGGTTTGATCTGTAATTTGGTAGTGCTCCCGCTCATGGAGTCGGACTGGGTGCAGAGATGAGAGTGCCGATCTAGAAAAGGCGGAGCAGGGGGTTTTCTCTCTATCTCTCTCTCTCTTTACGGCGATGTCACCTAAGACGTCCATCGTCTGCAATAGGTCCTGCTTACGTGAGAAATTGGTGAAGGTGAATCAATTTTGGGGTGGTGGAATTGAAGCAGGTGAATTGGTTAAGGGGAAATCGGAGGGTCGGGCTTTGAGTGTTTTGATTTTGGTCGGTTGTTTCACGAGATGGTGTTTTTGGATTTGGAAGATTATTTTGTCCACAAATAGGTGAGATGAGGAATGATTTGATGTAATGCACTGTTTAATCTCTTATATGAGGTCAATAATTGCTTATTAGGAGTCAATAACTGATTAATAAGGGTCAGTAACTCCGTTATTGGAGGTTAGTAATCATTGTCAAAAGTTAATAATTGATTAATGAGGCGAGTAACCCAATTATTGCGATCAGGAACTCGGTTATCAGTGGTTATTAGGGGTGAGTAAACGAGTTCTCGGGGTGAGTAACCGAGTTATCGGTGGTTACTATAGGTTAGTAATCGAGTTATTGGTGGTTGTCAGTAAACGAGTTATTGATGGATAGTAACCGAGCTATCGAGTTACTGGGGTCAGTAACTGGAATATCCGAGTTACTGGGTGTCAGTAACCGATTTACTAGTGGTTATAAGAGTTCAGGAGCTGAGTTATTGGGGGTCAGTAATTGGAATATCCGAGTTACTAGGGGTCAGTAACCGATTTAGTTGTAATTATTAGAGGTCTGAAACTCAGTTATTAGGGGTCAGTAACTGGAATATCCGAGTTACTGGATGTCAGTAACCGATTTATCGGTGACCGGAATCTGACAACAGAAGAAATATGATCACCGGAGTCCGACGACCGGTGACCGGAGTCTGATGACCGATGGTCGGTGTCCGGTGACCGGAGTCTGACAGTGCTCCCGTAAAGCCTTCTCTCTTTAGTAAGAGGTAAGGGTAAAAATGTCTTGAAAATTATTATTTAATATGATTTTAATAAAGATTTGTGTGTTTAGACATAAATAAGTGATCTTTCATTCAATTGGATTTCAAAGTCTTATTTTCATTGGAATGAGGTTTGACTTTTATTTTTTGTGCAAATGGTCATTAGCCCTAAATTATATAGATACAGTGTCTACCTACATATAACAATTCATAAAGTTTCAAGAAAGTAAGGGAGAACAAACCACGACCTTTCAACCTTGGGTCCGGTTCAAGGGACACAATTTTTGACACTATTTTTTATCCATTGGATCTTAGTTGATTACATGGTTTTTATTAATTGTGAATATGATTTGGCAAGTGACATGACAATAACATTATTTTCCATTCAAAAATACAAATGAAACAATATATTTTACAAAGAAATTCTTTTTCTCAATCAAACAAGAAATTCTTTTATATCATCGAACACCAACATGGTGTTCTTCAATATGAAAATGAAAATCCTAGGTTTCCCTTTCTATACGAGAAATAGATGTGCCCCTCTTCACAATAAGATCAAAATGAACACACGACAAAAGTCAGAAAATAATTTTCAATTCCAAATAGGTAGATTGGAACCCTTTTGTGTGGCAAAATTAAATTGAACCCATAACCAATCACTAGAAGATATAACTCAATTGCGATTGAATGCAAAATTAGGTTACCACTCTGACATTGAACCACATAGATCCATACAAAAATTGCCTCTTTGCGTGGAGAAGACGTGTCTTGAATCAAGTTTGAGTAGCAAAGTTCTTGTTTTAGGAGTTAATGACTTATTTTCATCGTTTTTTTAATTAAATTTTATTTTTTGTAATTATAGGTTAACAAAGTTTAGTGAATGTTAGATGAGTTGGACTGAAATAACAAGTGTCAATATTTTAATAGAGGGACAGGAATGAAGACAGGAGAAAAGGGACAAAAGATTTTCGTTCTGTCAAATCATATTCACAATCAATAACAACTATATGATCAACTAAGATCTAAGGATAAAAAATAGTGTCAAAATTTGTGTGAAAAATTGTGTCCCTTGAACCGGACCCTTCAACCTTAAATAAAGAACAATGTAACACGCGCAATACAAGTGCAAGAAGATGGTATGTACTATGACTTAATGACAGGTTTTGCTATCACTTGAGAGCGATTCAATCGAGTGGTGTGGTTAGGAAATTGATCGCACAATTCCAAAGATTATCCTCTAAAAAGGCACATTGATACCAATTTGGGACTCGATGAAAAAGATCGATGTAAGGTAATATAAGAGTCAACGTTCTCAGCTCAAAGTGCTACACAGAGAATTCAGGAGACCTCTGAGATAAAGGCGGGTGAGTAGTTTCAAATAGGGATGGACTCGGTCCAATCGGTTTGGTTTTATGGCAAGAACCGAGAACCGGACAACATTTCTCGGTTACAAAGTTCTCAAAACTGAAACCACACAATACATATAAGAAACTGCACCCGTCGGTTAACCGAAATTCGATACAGTTTCGGTACAATTTTGGTTACAAAACCTATTTTCTGAAATAACTTTCACACACGGTAAATGAAAGAAAAAAATAGGATGCTTGAAGTTATGGAAACATAGAAATACAAATTTTGTGAACCAACTCTACATAGGGAATACTACATGAGAGAGAATTAGGTTAGACTTAAACACTTTAAAATATAAACATGTTTGTAGAAGTCTACTATTTGTAACTCATAATCAATAAAAACATGACACATAATGTAAAATTAAGTATTAATAAGTAAATAAATATATTTCAATTTGGTTTAATCGGTTTTTTAAAAAAACACGGAACCGCAAACCGAAACCGCACTAGTCGGTTTTTGTGAACTCTAAAACCGATTGTCTCGGTTCTATTCGGTTTCAGTTATTCGATGTCAGTTCGGTACGATTTTAACCGGTCTCGATTTTTTCGGTGCCTAAAAATCCACCCCTAGTTTCAAATGATTTTTCAAGTGTTCTCTTTGTGAAGTGTTTAGGGATGAGAACATTTCACTCTTGCATTACCTTTATGCTTCCTCTCAACGAGTCCCAATATGTGTCTCTGGTATATTAGAATAGTCTCCCAATTGAGTCAACAATTGGCCTCTTGAAAGAGGTTATTCTTTACATTGAGATCTTTCAACTTCAAGTCTTCCAACGCCCTCCTTTGTCAATTTGTGGTCACATGATCACATCCCTAATGCCAGTTAAGGCTCCAATACTCTCTCGATGTTATATAGTTCTTCATTAACATGCTCCAAAATTTGAGTAAGTGTGAAGATGAGAAAGCTGTGTTCTAAGTAAGGGTCATCATTTGGTCATGGGCTTTTAGCCCACAGGCGGGCCGGCGGCCCATAAAGTCAAAGCCTGACCCAACTCGTTGAAAAGTCCATATCGGCTCGACCCATAGGGTATGAGGTCGGGCTAAGACGGAGGATTCAAAGCCTTGGCCCGACTCGCAACTTGGCCCATCACAAGTCGTTAAATTCCTCTGGCCCGACTCGGTCATAAAAAGTCAGCTTAAAGCCCTTTAGATTATTTTATTAATATTTATATAGAGTTATTTGTTACATATGTGAACAAAAGTCATAATTTCCTTTCATTTTTATTACATTTAGTTTAAATCATTAACAAAATTTTAACATATTCATACTTTTTTGTTTTCTTTTTATTAAACATATATATAATAGGCACAGTCTGACTTTTATAAAAAAGTATGGCCTAACCTAGTCCAAAAAAGCCTGTAAAGCCCATACCCATAGACGATTCGTGGGCCTTGATATTTTGGAAAGCACGCCTAATCCGACCTTTAAATTTCAAAATGATGGATTTAGGCCTGGTCCGAACCTTATAAAAAAATCTGGCCCAACTCAGTGTTAAAAAACCCATAAAACCCAGACTCGTGGGCCATGATTTTTAAAAAAACCTGCCCGACCCGACCCTGAGTTGTAAATGATGGATTTAGACCCCTCCTAACCTGAATTCATAGGGTTTGGTTAGGACAAGGCCGGCCGGGCCCATTATCTACTAGTTCTAAGCAAGAGTACCCACCTATTACCTCTCTACCCTTCAAAAAGTCAAAAACAAAACAAGAAATTTTTGACAACCCAAAATCCCAATAAGCAAAAATCCTTCATTTATCTATACCCCCACACAGCCACTAAACCCAAAACCTCCACAGCTCCCATTTTCATGGCTGACAAAATAGCTCTCCCTCTTCTCCTCCCTAACCCACCTCCCTCCTCATCCAAGCCCTTCTTCCCCAACCACCACCACCAAACCCAAAACCCATCTCAACCACCACCTCTCCCACCTCCACCACCACCACCCATGACCCCAATTCTTCATGAGCTCCTCTCCTCCCCACAACCCCAACACCCTTCTTATCCCCCCTCCCTCCCTAGAACCCGCAAGCGCATCGGCCGCTCGCGTGACTCCAACCGCGGAAAGCCCTGGTCCCACCACCGTCTCTCTTCCCAAGGTCAGCACATCCTAAACTCCCTAATCAACTCACCCTTTGACTCCTCTAAGCTAGATGAACAGCTTCATAGTCTAGCTGAGTTGCATAGAGATGAGTTCGGTTCTAGCTTGGAATCTTTGTCTTTGGATGTTCTGGGTATTGTTAAAGGCTTGGCCTTTCACAAGAAATTCGAGCTGGCTGTGAGTGTGTTTGAGTGGTTCAGGAAACGTGATGATTGTAGCTCCGTTTTGAATGGTTCTGTTGTGTCTGTGGTTATTAGCATTCTTGGGAAAATGGGCCGAGTTTCGAGTGCTGCTTTGTTGTTTAGGAGTTTACATAAGGATGGGTTTGATCTTGATGTTTATGCTTACACTTCGTTGATTACTGCTTGTGCTAGTAATGGGAGATATAGGGAGGCGATTTCGGTTTTTAAGAAAATGGAGGAGGAGGGTTGCAAGCCCACTTTGATAACTTACAATGTGGTTTTGAATGTGTATGGGAAAATGGGTACTCCTTGGCATAAGATAAAAGCGATTGTTGAGGGTATGAAGATTGCCGGGATTGCCCCAGATTCTTATACTTATAACACGCTGATAACATGTTGTCGGCGGGGGTCTTTGTATGTAGAGGCTGCTGAGGTTTTTGAGGAGATGAAAGCAGCTGGGTTTGCACCTGATAAGGTCACGTATAATGCGTTGTTGGATGTTTATGGGAAGTCTCGGAGGACTAAGGAAGCTGTGGAGATGTTGACAGATATGGAGCTTAATGGGTTTTCTCCGAGCATTGTGTCTTACAATTCGTTGATATCAGCTTATGCAAGGGATGGTTTATTGGAGGAAGCAATGGCCCTGAAAAGCCAGATGGTGGAAAGGGGGATTAAACCGGATGTTTTTACCTACACCACCCTTTTCTCGGGATATGAGAAGGCTGGGAAGGATGAGGCTGCAATGAGGATTTTTGAGGAGATGAAAGGTTGTGGTTGCAAGCCAAATATTTGTACCTTTAATGCCCTTATTAAGATGCACGGAAATAGAGGTAAGTTCACAGAAATGATGAATGTTCTTGAAGAGATCAATGCATGTAAGTGCACCCCAGATATTGTTACTTGGAATACACTTTTGGCAGTGTTTGGCCAAAATGGGATGGACTCAGAAGTGTCGGGGGTGTTCAGAGAGATGAAGAGGGCAGGATTTGTACCTGAGAGAGATACTTTTAACACTCTGATTAGTGCATACAGCCGATGTGGGTCCTTTGACCAAGCCGTGGAGGTGTATAAGAGTATGCAAGAAGCTGGAATTACTCCAGACCTTTCCTCTTATAATGCTGTTTTGGCAGCATTGGCGCGAGGTGGGCTTTGGGAACAGTCTGAGAAAATACTTGCTGAAATGAAGAATGGTCATTGCAAACCCAATGAGCTTACACATAGTTCTCTTCTCCATGCTTATGCCAATGGGAAAGAAATGGAACGCATGCATATCTTGGCTGAAGAAATATACTCTGCTGTAATCGAACCCCATGCTGTGGTCTTAAAGACACTTGTTCTTGTTTTTAGTAAAAGCAACCTCTTGTTGGAAACAGAACATGCCTTCTTGGAACTGAGAAAGAAGGGGTTTTCACCTGACATAACTACCCTGAATGCTATGTTATCAATATATGGTCGGAGGCAGATGGTTTCAAAAGCAAGTGAGATCTTGAGATTCATGAATGAAATGGGGTACACACCTAGCCTGACAACATACAACAGTGTGATGTATATGTACAGTCGCTCAGAAGATTTTGAGAAGTCGGAAACTTTTCTAAGGGAGATTATGGAGAAGGGAATAAAGCCAGATATAATTTCCTACAATACTGTTATCTATGCTTATTGTAGAAATGGTCGTATGAGAGATGCTTCACGAATATTCTCAGAGATGAGTGCTTCCGGGATTTCTCCTGATGTAATCACTTACAACACCTTTGTGGCAAGTTATGCAGCTGATTCGTTGTTTGTTGAAGCCATTGATGTGGTACAGTACATGATCAAGCATGGGTGCAAACCTAACCAGAATACATACAACTCCATTGTAGATTGGTACTGCAAGCACAATCGGCAAGATGAGGGAAAGAAGTTTGTCGACAACCTTCGCAAACTTGATCCACATATTGCTAAGGGGGAGGAGTGCAGATTATTAGACCGTATTAGAAATAAATGGTCATAGTTAACTTTCCTCTATGAATTGGTTGACCGGTTGAGTGGCATGTTCTTAGCTATAGAGACTTCAATGCATCAAGTACTTTCTCACCTTTTTATGCTCATGTTGTATCCTGTTTAAGCATGAGGTGAGAACGGGTCATTGTGAATATGTTGTTGTATACAATTTTGTTCAGTATACACGGTTAATGGTTAAGCAGAGCTACATATGAAAGACATTCATGGGAATGAGTGCTAAATGACTTAAACTATTTCATTAGCTAGAGTGGCTTGAGAAAATCTGTTTTACAAACAATTTGGCGGTTAATGGTTTGGGACTGTCATGTGATTCTTACAGGACTGCAGTGCTGCAAGAGAAGGCAAATGTTGTATGATACTGATGATAAATTACTTTTTTTGTTTGTGTGGAGTTCAGATACTAAAGCAGCAAACTGACATTTTAATGCTTTCTAACTTTGAGAGTTAATCTGCTTTCAATTTTTCTGCAACATTTTTTGCTTTTGTGGTTTCTTTTTCAAATGACTGAATCGGATTTTGTATTTGTTCGATGAAGCAATTGAACATTTGAAGTAGCTCCAGGTTCAAGTACTCGTAAGAAAGTTTTCACTTTTTGGGATTATATAATTATGTTAGCATTACACACAATTGCCTTTGTACTTATTGATAAGTCATATTGTGTAGTATCTTAGCTATGTTGTAGATTATTTGTTGGGTAAGTTTAAGTTTAGTTTTGTGAAAAGGAGTTTCTAGAGTAAACCACATTCACAGAAAGGGATGGGCTTATGTTTGTGTTGCTGTTGCTTGGTGTAGAGTGACATATGTGTTATGGTTTTTGAATCTTATTGGTGTCCATGTTTCTGTACCAGATACCAAATTGCTAGTGTCGAGTGTCAGGACCCACCCCGGGTTAAACCTCTTTAACCTGAAGTAAATCTTGCGGGGACCACCTCAAGGGAACTTCTTACCGAAACCCCCTTGAAATGACCAACCCTTCCTACAAAACTAACTAAACCGGGTTAGTCAGAGCAGTCTACAAAGATGATTACCCCAAAGAATTGCAAGCAGCAACGGAATGATCGACTATGCCTCGACTCTCGTACGCGCTCGACCTCCTCTCAAGAACCCTGCATCACTGGGCATTTAAAAACGAAAGGCCCAGGGGAGAAACATTGGAAAACTGTTAGAGTGAGTGGACGAAAATCAAATATAAAAACTCTATTTCCTTTAATGCTCTCCCAAAAATTCAATGATTTAAATAACATTTATGCATGCCCACAATTGCTAAATATCCACAAATGCAGGATAAGATAAACAAGTAAGGAATATGGGAAGAGAAATGTTCACAAACATAATAAGTCTGACCTCTCAGACTAGGGTCGGAGCTAAGAGCTCTGGTTGCGCCCTCACGCTATGCTAGCTATATAAAATGGTAATGGACAACCCTCATAATATCCACCTGACCTCTCAGGCGTGTCTGTCCTCTCAGACCAGGGTCGGAGCTAAGAGCTCTAGGTAAAATGGTAATGGACAACCCTTATAATATCCACCTGACCTCTCAGGTGTGTCTGTCCACTCAGACCAGGGTCGGAGCTAAGAGCTCTAGGTAAAATGATAGTGGACAACCCTCATAGTGCAATACGTAGTTTGCCTGACCTCTCAGGCTAGGGTCGGAGCTAAGAGCTCTAGTAGCGCCCTCACGCTACTCTAGCTAGCATATTCATTGACAACCCTTATAACAAAAATTCATAACAAACTTTACTCAATTACTCTTCCCAAAACAATAAGTAAAACCATTCCTCGTCTTATATGCATAAATCCACATAAAACATTCCTGAACCCGAGGAAAATATAATTCTCGAAACCATCATAAAAACCCTGCAGTAAAATCAATAGTTAAGGCATGCATTCATTTAAAAATAATATGTCCACTCACAGTACTATTGCGACCTTCCCGCTCGGAAAGCTCCTCGAGCGAAACTCTCGAACTACCCGCGTAGTCGAGCCCGTCTCACGTCCGACCAGAGACTGTACCAACAAATCATCATATTAGTCGTTCATAGTTGACTTGGTCTTTTCCTAGTTTGACCAGGAACTCCTATTTGACCACAAGTTGACCGAGTTCCTTTTTATGACACTTTAACCTTTTTGACTTTCTTTCCCGGTTATCGACTCTTAACTCAATTTACCGGAAGTCCGACTCAGCTTCCGAACTTTCCGTTATCACTTTAACTTTACGTTTGGGTGTCACGTATTACTCAATATATTTAATCTCGAGTCGATATACCGAGTTAACATTTTCTCATAAATTCCAGTTATCAAATTCCGATAACAATTTAACACTTTACCCATTAAACCAAAAAGTGTCGCATTCATTGAACCTCAACCCTTTAACCATTTTTCTGAAAATGTAACTTTCCCAAAGTGGAAACTTTCCCTTAATGGAAACTTTCCCAAAATGGAAAGTTTCCTAACATGCCAAGTATTCTTTAGCATGGGAAGTTTCCCAAAATGGAAACTTCCTATTTACGTCCAATTTTCCGTAATTACTCAACTTAGTATTTATCAGCTCTTCTCGACTAAAAGCTTAACAGGAATTCGATTCCTACCTCTTCGGCATTCAGCCGGTTTTACCGTATCACCGGAATCTTCGCCGGATTCCGGTGACTTGCCGGAATTTCGCCATAACCTCTCCGCTTTCTTCGTCACCAAGTTCTCGACAACAAGACAACAAAACCACATCAGAATATTCTCCAACAACAACCAATTGTCACAGAACACCAAATTAAACAACAACACTGTGATCACAGGGAAACATCACTCACCATCTGTCTACCTAAACTCAGACTCGATCCCAATACCACTGCCTCGGCCTGCACACCACAATTCACCTCCCGGACTCCCCAGCAGCTCCTCCACGTCTGGCCCTAGCTGCTGCCCCAACACTTCGAGCAGCCTAGGAGTCATTGCTGCTGCAGTGTCCACACACACAGTCGCTGCTCCAAGTTCCACCATCATGCTATAGGCTCCAGCAGAAACTCGGTAAGGCTCCCTAAGGCACGGCGGAGACGTCAAGGACTCCAATGTTCAACCGCCGGAAGTCCGCCCAAGAACCCAGAAAAACCCGAAGAAAGATTTTGAGTTTGGGGTCTCAAATCGAGCATACTAGGAAGTGAAATTGAAGATGAAAGAGAGGAAAGAAGAACCCCACCTCATCTCGGTCGAATTATAGCCTGAAACGCCGAACTTCGTCGGAGCACCGCCGCCCTTCATCTTGAACGATCTCCCTCCACCGTTGGCGCATAAATGTTTTGAGGTATGGGCTTTGTAGAGAATGAAGAGAGGAAGATCTTGGTGGTGGCGCGCCAAAGTGAGGTGGACGGACGCGCCGGCAGTATCGATCAAGGCGGAGAGACGACGCTGCGCCGAGAAAAAGAGGAGAGAAGAAAGAGATCGAGTTTGACCCGATTTGTGAGTTCTGACCAAAGTCAACTCAACTACCACCCTTTTATACTCGAATGAACGGTCCAGATCAATTCTCCAAAAGATCTGACGGTCCAGATCTAAAGAGAGTAAAAAGTAAAAAGGTTAAATGGTAAAACTCCTCTTTTACCGGATGGATAAGTAAAAGCTACCATAAACTTCTGAAATTCACAGAAAATAGCCGGAAGCTCCGAAAAATATTCCGAAAATACCGGGAGACTCGTGACGACACGTACTACAACATCAAGTCATCAATTCAGGTATTTGGAATACTTTTAAAAACTCGAAAATTAACTCGAGCGATAACTTATCGAATTACCGATCGTAGTTAAGAATCCTCGGTAACTCGTAAACCTCTGTGAAAAGTAACTTTTGTTAACTTTAAAAGATTCAGGGTGTGACAATTCTCCCCACCTTATAAAAATTTCGTCCTCGAAATTTCAATACTCAAAGTCCAATACAGTGGTGGATAGTACCACCTAAAATAACATTGTTCTCCGATGCCATCTTCCAGTACTAACCAGAAGTCTACTGACATAGGATGTAAGGTAGTAAACTTATTCCCGTAACAAGAACATATGTGACACTAGGCATCCAATAACTCTACGGACACCCAACATATTCCTCAAACTCATGTAACCTTGTCACATGTCCCATCTTGCCAATGAAGCACCCCTTCCTACGTGGATGATACCCTCCAATACCTTCTCTTTTTCTGACACCCGACCACTCTTCTCGGGTCAAAATTAAAGCATCTGAAGTCTTACCGTGAATCACAATGATTTTCCCTTGAATCATTGATCAACTGAATCACCGAATTCTTACTGTACTCCATCTCATTAATGAGGTGGATTACGACAATGCATATCACTGATCCACCTTCTGTAATCCTCCGATATCAGTATACAACGTGGGGTCAACACCCATGACAATATGTCCACGAGAAAACCATGACGACTTGTGTTACTCAAGCCATCACCTCATTTGAACCAGGCTCCCTGATCTGGTTTACGCTTTCTAAAACCATTCAGTCAAGTTGTCCTGTTGTAGAGTAATTGTCTTCCCTTACTCTATCCTTACTTAAACCACTGGCACACACAGGCCATGAACTGCCATGAATTTTAGCGTAAAACCAAAACCATAGCCTTTAAATCAGGGAGATCTAAAAGCTCCTGACATCAAGATCCAACAATACTGACTCCTCGTATGAAGACAATTGGTCAGGCTACGTACCAATCACGTAACCATTCTGACACACAAATCCTGACTTTTACTCACAATCCAAACATTAGAGCCGCTAGCTCAAATATCACTTTGTAGGGTTACAGCATACTTTGCAACTGGTACTACATACCCGTACCATTCATAGGTGAGGTGCCACTGACCTCCCTATCTCTTACCTTAGCCTGGAATGACGCATAGGGCGGAACTTTCACTTCAACCACCGTGCGTCTATGAAACAATATCCGCATCGCAATCAGGGATAGACTTCCCATGAAGAGAATTTCCAGAGCCTTACCCGCTCAACAAGGATATTTCATTCCCAGATGTCTCCATTACCAAATCGTCTGGCAATAACCGACAAATCAGACATTTAACCAGATCGAACATCTGTATAACTTTAGTGCCACTGGTGCAGACCCAAAGAAACCCCTGATCAAAGCATCGAGAAGTTATTTCACACCGGACTTAGCCATATTGGTCACCGAGCATCCAGTTATCAAGGCACAATTCATCGAAAACCACCACCGCACTGAGCGCGTAAACTTCACGGAGCCAACTCGTAACTAAGCATTTTCTAACAAAACTATCCTCCATGCTCTGCAAGCTTACCATACTTAGACTCATAACATCTTCGAGTCATCAAGGAAAACCTTTCCTAGTTCCACCGCATTTCATTCTCACCGAAATGTTGACAATTTCGAGAGTCACCTCCAATGATCTTTCTTGCTACTACTCTACACTCGTGGCGCCAAGAACTGCATCTAGGTCAATCATTCCCTAACAAGTAGGGTCACTACTCAATGACCAATGACCATAGCGACGCCAACACTTCTTTAATCCTCTTAGGATTTCATTAAATTACACCAAAATTCAATTTCCCAGATCAAATCCTCCTTCCACAAATCAAATTGAGAATATTTCGTATCACTGCAGTGGTTGTAACTTATAAACCCCAAACACGACTAAGTACACCTTCAGTTACCATACCTGATTAAACCACAGCCAGTGAGTGCACTGATTCTCATGTCATCAAGCTCAGTTAATCGCCCTCAAGGAAACCAAGTGTCATAACGGACGACTTTGGTTGCAGGTTGAAGCTTGGCAACTACAACATTCTTACTCAAATTCAATGATTCAGTAAATCTTACCTCACTGCTGTCACTTCGCCACTTCCGTGCAGTTACCCAGCAAGCAATCAACCACTTACTAATAACATACAATAATCTCGCTAACCCTCATAAAAGTCGGAGCGACTAACCATAACCCACTTCCGACATATCCTTATACGGTTAGACCATCTCATCGACGTTTGCACAGAAACTTCTACCCGAACGTCCTTAATCTCCGTTCTCAATAAATGGAACTCTTATGACACATTCTTAAGATGATGTCATCATCAGCCTTAGTCACTTACCTGATGTCATTTTTGACCACACACAGCTGTACATAATAATTACGCCTTACCAGCATGTGCTACCCAAATTCCAATTTACCACTTCCCTACACAGGAGGGTACACGTGCTCATGTGGGGTATACCCATGTACATCTTCAGCCGTCAAAACAGTGCCGTTTGTACAACGACCGGTTCCTAAACCATAATAATACAAAATCCAAGGCTCGAATCACTATCTCCGGTACCCCGAGCACCCTTGGTCCATGACCCGGTGGCCTGTTGCCACTTCCAACATGTTCCTTTAAATTCCGAAACCAATTACCTTTAGCTACAACTGGTAACACTCGCTCGATCTGTAAATCAAACTCTAACACAGCCAACCTGGAGACCCCTCCACAGGTGTACTAATAAAATACTTTGACCACAAGTGGATAGCTCACCTTATGGTTGACATGAGCCCCAAGATCTGGTGACACGATTTAATTTCTACCTTCACGATAAATGGCCCAATGACCATGGTCACCAACAATCCAATTCACACTTGGACTCACTAACAATTCAAATCTTTCTAGTACCCCAATCATGGGTGGCTGGAACGAAGAGGATCTCGTCGTAACTGACGACAACAATGTCAGCCCCAAAGCTGACCCAAGCCATTAGTTTCAGTGGCTGTCCCATAAACATCAAGTGACCAAACTAGCCTTTACTTTCTTAACATTCTCCAGTAGTGTCACATCATGGACTCGTCATTAGATCCAGACCACAAAATAACAACACACAAATTTCCTTGAGTCATTCCACTTTCATATGTCCGTTGGTTTCTCTGAAACCACACTAATGACGAACCTCAACAAAATCTTGGCAATCGTCAAATCTCAATATTCATCTCCTCTGAATAATCGCGTTAGGCGACTTCAGCTCCTTTTTCCCTCGCAGTATGAAACATCTTTCATTAACTCGTACGACTCTTCACTTCTAAGAGTCTCATAACCCGAACACCAAGGCTTCGCCTCAGGTTTCTACCACAACCCTGTCACAACCATGACAGCCTTCCAGGTGTGAATTAACTGTTTCACCACCGAGTACTCACACATAATGCTCAACATTAAACAACGTGAGTTTCCAGCTCGATCCCCAACTCAAATCTCAAAAATTCCTTTTAAACAAAATCCTTGGGGAACTCATAAAATAAATACGTAACGAGCTTACCTTGTTCCTTACAGGAGTTCATTGTGAGGTCGGCGTACTGAGGCATAGTCTTGAAGATTCAAATGTTTATAGGACCACTCGGTCCATAAATCAACCAGAAAGTACTAACTCATATCCTTGATAAACACTAAGCGTCCAAAGCATAAAATGCCGATGGATCCGCCGCGGTCGGACCATCACTCTATAGACGCTAAGTGATACCAAGTACATGAGGTAGTAACAGGAAACGATAACCTAATGCTCTGATACCAATGTCAGGACCCACCCCGGGTTAAACCCCTTTAACCCGAAGTAAATCCTGCGGGGACCACCTCAAGGGAACTTCTTACCGAAACCCCCTTGAAATGGCCAACCCTTCCTACAAAACTAACTAAACCGGGTTAGTCAGAGCAGTCTACAAAGATGATTACCCCAAAGAATTGCAAGCAGCAACGGAATGATCGACTATGCCTCGACTCTCGTACGCGCTCGACCTCCTCTCAAGAACCCTGCATCACTGGGCATTTAAAAACGAAAGGCCCAGGGGAGAAACATTGGAAAACTGTTAGAGTGAGTGGACGAAAATCAAATATAAAAACTCTATTTCCTTTAATGCTCTCCCAAAAATTCAATGATTTAAATAACATTTATGCATGCCCACAATTGCTAAATATCCACAAATGCAGGATAAGATAAACAAGTAAGGAATATGGGAAGAGAAATGTTCACAAACATAATAAGTCTGACCTCTCAGACTAGGGTCGGAGCTAAGAGCTCTGGTTGCGCCCTCACGCTATACTAGCTATATAAAATGGTAATGGACAACCCTCATAATATCCACCTGACCTCTCAGGCGTGTCTGTCCTCTCAGACCAGGGTCGGAGCTAAGAGCTCTAGGTAAAATGGTAATGGACAACCCTTATAATATCCACCTGACCTCTCAGGTGTGTCTGTCCACTCAGACCAGGGTCGGAGCTAAGAGCTCTAGGTAAAATGATAGTGGACAACCCTCATAGTACACTACGTAGTTTGCCTGACCTCTCAGACTAGGGTCGGAGCTAAGAGCTCTAGTAGTGCCCGCACGCTACTCTAGCTAGCATATTCATTGACAACCCTTATAACAAAAATTCATAACAAACTTTACTCAATTACTCTTCCCAAAACAATAAGTAAAACCATTCCTCGTCTTATATGCATAAATCCACATAAAACATTCCTGAACCCGAGGAAAATATAATTCTCGAAACCATCATAAAAATAATATGTCCACTCACAGTACTATTGCGACCTTCCCGCTCGGAAAGCTCCTCGAGCGAAACTCTCGAACTACCCGCGTAGTCGAGCCCGTCTCACGTCCGACCAGAGACTGTACCAACAAATCATCATATTAGTCGTTCACAGTTGACTTGGTCTTTTCCTAGTTTGACCAGGAACTCCTATTTGACCACAAGTTGACCGAGTTCCTTTTTATGACACTTTAACCTTTTTGACTTTCTTTCCCGGTTATCGACTCTTAACTCAATTTACCGGAAGTCCGACTCAGCTTCCGAACTTTCCGTTATCACTTTAACTTTACGTTTGGGTGTCACGTATTACTCAATATATTTAATCTCGAGTCGATATACCGAGTTAACATTTTCTCATAAATTCCAGTTATCAAATTCCGATAACAATTTAACACTTTACCCATTAAACCAAAAAGTGTCGCATTCATTGAACCTCAACCCTTTAACCATTTTTCTGAAAATGTAACTTTCCCAAAGTGGAAACTTTCCCTTAATGGAAACTTTCCCAAAATGGAAAGTTTCCTAACATGGCAAGTATTCTTTAGCATGGGAAGTTTCCCAAAATGGAAACTTCCTATTTACGTCCAATTTTCCGTAATTACTCAACTTAGTATTTATCAGCTCTTCTCGACTAAAAGCTTAACAGGAATTCGATTCCTACCTCTTCGGCATTCAGCCGGTTTTACCGTATCACCGGAATCTTCGCCGGATTCCGGTGACTTGCCGGAATTTCGCCATAACCTCTCCGCTTTCTTCGTCACCAAGTTCTCGACAACAAGACAACAAAACCACATCAGAATATTCTCCAACAACAACCAATTGTCACAGAACACCAAATTAAACAACAACACTGTGATCACAGGGAAACATCACTCACCATCTGTCTACCTAAACTCAGACTCGATCCCAATACCACTGCCTCGGCCTGCACACCACAATTCACCTCCCGGACTCCCCAGCAGCTCCTCCACGTCTGGCCCTAGCTGCTGCCCCAACACTTCGAGCAGCCTAGGAGTCATTGCTGCTGCAGTGTCCACACACACAGTCGCTGCTCCAAGTTCCACCATCATGCTATAGGCTCCAGCAGAAACTCGGTGAGGCTCCCTAAGGCACGGCGGAGACGTCAAGGACTCCAATGTTCAACCGCCGGAAGTCCGCCCAAGAACCCAGAAAAACCCGAAGAAAGATTTTGAGTTTGGGGTCTCAAATCGAGCATACTAGGAAGTGAAATTGAAGATGAAAGAGAGGAAAGAAGAACCCCACCTCATCTCGGTCGAATTATGGCCTGAAACGCCGAACTTCGTCGGAGCACCGCCGCCCTTCATCTTGAACGATCTCCCTCCACCGTTGGCGCATAAATGTTTTGAGGTATGGGCTTTGTAGAGAATGAAGAGAGGAAGATCTTGGTGGTGGCGCGCCAAAGTGAGGTGGACGGACGCGCCGGCAGTATCGATCAAGGCGGAGAGACGACGCTGCGCCGAGAAAAAGAGGAGAGAAGAAAGAGATCGAGTTTGACCCGATTTGTGAGTTCTGACCAAAGTCAACTCAACTACCACCCTTTTATACTCGAATGAACGGTCCAGATCAATTCTCCAAAAGATCTGACGGTCCAGATCTAAAGAGAGTAAAAAGTAAAAAGGTTAAATGGTAAAACTCCTCTTTTACCGGATGGATAAGTAAAAGCTACCATAAACTTCTGAAATTCACAGAAAATAGCCGGAAGCTCCGAAAAATATTCCGAAAATACCGGGAGACTCGTGACGACACGTACTACAACATCAAGTCATCAATTCAGGTATTTGGAATACTTTTAAAAACTCGAAAATTAACTCGAGCGATAACTTATCGAATTACCGATCGTAGTTAAGAATCCTCGGTAACTCGTAAACCTCTATGAAAAGTAACTTTTGTTAACTTTAAAAGATTCGGGGTGTGACATCGAGAGCAGAGCAATCAGAAAGCTCAACATTAGGTAATGTAGGTCTTTAACTGCACTACATAGATTATAATATACAATACTGCGTATATGATTCTAAAATCAACAAATGATTAATGTTTTTGGTTATTTGTTTTTCCCTCTGCAACATGTTTTGGAGATCCATCACGAGAGGCGCCTAACTATTACAAAAAACGAATCAACCAATACACCAAGAATCAACAAACAGCACAGGAAGGTTTGTAGATTTAATTTTGAGAAAATTTTAGTTTACTCCCTAATCTTTTGTGCCAAAATCAGTTCAGTCCTGTAACTTTTTTAAAATCAGTTTACTCTTTTAACTTTGAGAAACTTTCAGTTTACCCCCCTAATCTTTTATGTCAAAATCAGTTCAGTCCTGTAACTTTTTTAAAATCAGTTTGCTCCTTTAACTTTCGTAAATACATCAGTTGGTTTCAATTTTTTTTGAATTTCCTCAAATGTGACGTCACCAAAGCTGATGAATGACTCATAATTCAGCTTTAACCCCTCATTTTCAATGAAATGTCTGATCTTTTGCATAGATGATTAGAGCTAGTTTTTTGTGCAGCTGAATCCAAACTGTCGATTTTTGTTAGTTGGATGTAAACACACTAATATGCATCTATTTGGTTGTTACTTTTGGTAATTAATTATGAACATGATTGCATGCATATTTATAAAAAATTGATGGTTATTTTGTACAATTTGTGTGTTGTCATATATTTTATCCGAATTTTCACATAATTTTTTTTAGTGATTTTTGATGTTACAAGCCTATTTTAGGGTTGATTTGGTTAGGATTAGAAGATGTAATTTTGCTAAATAGATGCATTTTTTTATCTTTAATAATATTTTGTCAAATTGACTATTTTACCCTTTTGAGGAGAGATAAAACTAAATTATAAGTCTTTTGTTAGCTTTGGTGACATCACGTTTTAGGAAAATTTAAAAATTGAAACCAACTGATATATTTACGAAAGTTAAGGGGGCAAATTGATTTTAAAATAAAATTACAGAACTGAACTAATTTTGACACAAAAGATTAGAGGGTAAACTGAAATTTTTTTCTTTAATTTTTGGTAACAGATATCGTATATGTGATTAACGACTCTTGCTGCATGTTTTTCTTCTTAAACCTCATCCAAATATTGTTCTTCTAACAGTTGGAACAGTATTTCGTAGTCCTCACTAATGGCATGGGTCTCATTTATCATATTCCATAGACAAACAGACATTTCTGAAACAAAAGCTGGACTGCTGGAGTCATTGATGAATTGAATTGTTGAAGCCATATAAAATTTGTATGCTCAATGCTGGCCTACAAATTACAAAGAAGACTACAAGTAAACCCTAACCGGCTACCCCCAACTAGAGATGGAAAAAATGGTAACCCCATCTGACTAAAAGTCTGTAGAAGAGAAGAAAGAGGTTTTGAAAGTGGTTTAAAGGTCCATGACTTGGAATCATTGCCAACTAACGGGAACATGTTGTCGAGCTTATACAGACAAATAAAGCTTATAGCAGAGGGACTTCGGATTCCAGTACAGAGCTGCTATCTCAAGAAACTAAGAACTAATTTCAGACATCATAAAATGAGATGGTGGTGGGCAGGAGCCGTAGGCGCTGCAAAGGTTAGGGATCAAACCCATCTTTTGTTTCTTCCTATTCATTTATAGTTTTGATGATTGATTTCTGTGCATTATCAGAAAAAGTTTGATCCAGAGGATGCACCGCCCAAGTAACTGAGCGTGGCACTAGTACTTGGTGTCAACGGAGAAACAGCCTTGCCAAGATTCTTCCACTGCCTGACACTCCCCAAGGCCGTGGAAGGTTTCAGCATTGCCAGGCGGCCCATATTGTAGTGGAACGCCGGCCACACTAAAGCTGATGTCACTAACATTTTTTACATGACATGGGGGTGCAAGCTAGCTAAAGCTGAGAACTGCGAAGCCAACGGAAGGAGTTTTAATCTTAGACATTTTTTAATTTTTATATGTTTTATAAGTTTGATAGGCATAGATTAGAACCTCAGACAACTGGTTTGAATAATGAAATATTAATAATCGATCATGTAGACATGTACCTACCATCCTAATGACATTTAAATTAATACTCATGTGTCTTATTTTTGTTAGACCATAACCACATAAATAAAAACACAAGTCACAAACACATTTAACATATATGAGATCAATCACACAATATGATAAGGATGACACTTACGGTTGACATCCTTAACAGTAGGATAGTAGTTTGACATCACATCCTAATTATGTTGAGTCATCAAGATGAATCTTCAGCGCAATTCTCTATGACGTCTCACAGTGAGAATGAAACCAGATGACGTTTGAACTTGCGTAGGGACCCCTTATACATCAACCAGTTCATTTAGAGTCTCATCTCACAAGACACTCTAATAAACAAAACAAACACTGTATGTGATAACTATAACATATATTCTATGTTATCTCAAACTCCTTGTATTTATCTAATCATATTATTAAGATAAACATCCAAGTTAAATATTATCGATTAACCACATTTACTTATTTCACAAGATGTTTATATTTGTTGGACTTTCAATTGTTATTCTTGAGTCCACATTAGATATACTCTAATATTCTCCCACTTGGACCAAGAATAACACATACAACAAGATATAAAATTAGTTAGAATGTAGTAAACATTTAGTGCGCATTGAGAATAAAAGACAACACATAAATTTACAACTTTGATCTGTAAATTTGCAGTGTAGTACTGAACCAAGAAACGAACTTGCATTATACAACATAGTCACTACAAGGCCACATTAGTTGCAGCCACAAATCACAATAGTTATCAACCTATAATCATATTTAAACTACCTAATGTACTGTTACAATCTAAATATAATTTTGATCCTCTTTACGGTTTTGTATGCAAGAACATGAACACAAGCTTTCAATTATGAGAACTTTCCAATGTATTTCTTTAACCTTTAAAATGATGCAACAAGTATATATACACACATACATTATTGCCTTATAAACAGAATCACATATCACAGTTTTTACAACATGCATAAAGTTCATAACATGAATTCAAAAAACTAATAACCTTACTGTGATCAAATAACAAAGTCAGAACTTATTCACTTCAACAAAAGTGGCAGAATGTCAAGCTTTTAAAACAATAAGCATAGGCCAACAATGATATTGGGATTTTCACTTTATAACTTGATGAATGTAATTGGGAGTTTGTGTGTTTACGCAGCAATTTGTAAGTATGAAATGCAGCCGTTGAGGTTTCCGGGGAGCAAAGGAACTTGGGAGGGGCTCTTGGACGTGTCTAACGCAGATATGATTGCTGAACATGAGATATGGGCCGCATTGGAGCCTTAATGCAATGAATGAAGCTTTTAATTGCAGCAATGGGATGTGTTCAGGTGGAAGCATTTGTGGGGGATATTGGCCGAGCAGTTCGAGGTAGTGCCTGCTGGACTTCATGAGGAGTTGAGTTTTGAGAAGATGATGTAAGATAAGGGGCCGGTGTGGGATGAAATTGTGAGATAACGTGGTTTAGTACCTATGAAATTGGAAGAGGTAGGGAACTGGTGGTTTCTGGACAAATTGTTTCGGGCTCATCCTAGTGTGGACAGTACGAACAAGAGCAAATAGCATGGTTTTGTTGGCTATAGGAACTCGAAACTTCCTTTGTTTCTTGGATAGACAAGATGAAATCTTACAAAATTGTTCCTTAATGTGTTGTGGCCAAGCATTTGTCCTTCATTATGCCTTTTTTTAAAAAAAAAAATTATTAATAACTCACACACCCTACAGGCTACGGCTCACCTTGTCCTTCATTATGCTTGTTTCTCTGGTTTTTCTGTTGTGGTTGTTGTAATTGATTGCTTGTAGTAGTATTACATACCTTGTTGAGGATTTTAATGCAATTGCATTTGTTTTGTGTGGATCCAAGTGATGTGAAAGATTGATGAAGCGCTTTCATTGGAAGTGCCTCTTGTTATCCCTGACTTTCTCAAAGTTCAACATCAGTGTTGATCAGGATGAAGCAGATCAACTTCACTAGCTTTTATACATTATCGGCTACAAGATTGGTGTAAAAATAATTTCAAATCTTTTAAGAGCATTCTTGGAAGCCAGAGACCGACCCTTGTTTTTGTTTTCAGGTATGCATAGTAAGTTTTAGTTGTAAATTAATCACATGCCCAACCAGAAAGATCCATATGCAGTTGTATGATGACTAGAACCAAAAAAAGAAAAAAAAAGATATCTCAATATTTCATCTTATCAGAGATGCACCTGATGCAACGTTTTGAAGGAACAATACGAATCAAGGTGAAAGCAGTGTTCTAAAAAAAGGCGTCCAGGGCCGCCTAGGCGTTGGGAGACAGGACACCGTTCCGATTTTCCCCGAATCTGCCAAGCTGGGCGTTGATGCGAAAATCGGCCGTCTAGGCGGCCCAATTAGTTTTTTTTAATTATGAAACACATAAAAGCATATCTAAAAATGAGTAAAATCAAACACAAAAAACACAATATTATATTCTAAAAAATAAACAAATGATACACTATTGTATTTTTATTATTTCTAAGAACATTGTTGTTTTATTATGTATATTTTTGAAGTATTTTTGCTATTTTGGAACACAAAAGTGTTTTTTATTTTTTTATATAATTATATTTATTAAATAAATAATAATAGGTAAAATATAAAACCGCCTAGGTGCCGCCTGAGTGCTAGGCACTAGCTGTCCGTCCTGGTAGCGCCTAGCGTTTTTTAGAACCTTGGGTGAAAGCAGTAATCAACCCAAGTATCGACACAAATAATATATACAGAAGAACTGAGAAAGTTCAAGAAACACACGGTTACTGTCCGGATTGAAATTCAGACAAAATCATCAAACCTAGACCAGCCAGGCAACTTGGAGAAAGTAGAAAAAACCAGAAATATAACTTTCACTAACAAAGTTGATGCTTTAGAAACACAACTTCCATTAAAACAAAACAGTTCAGTTGTGACCTGTTCTTGTAGTACCTCCTCAACTCCTATTATCAAAGTTTGGTTCTGTCCATTTATGTCACAGCTTGGAAAGCAAAAGAGCTAACTGGTCATCAGATACCTTTTTATCAATGCATGCTCCCAATGCTGCAGAAAGTCTTGCAGCTAACTGATGCTTGCACTGCACAAGAAAGCAAAGTTACAGTAAGAACATCTTTCCCATTTAACATCCGGAACTATGAAGTAACAAGCAAGGAAGAATACTTACACAAAGCTGCTCTCCCCTGTTTACAATGTCATAGAAGAATGAATAACAAGCACAATAGTGTTCAGCAAAACAGAAGTACTCTTCCTTACTCCGGGATTCTCCTACAACCTAACCAGTAAAAATGAAATGAGATCTGAGATTTCAATCTTGTTTGAACATAAGTAAACTGAGTACCAATATGAAGGCTACCATTAGAACTGAAGGATTTAGCTTCCTGAATTCTGACAAGATTGATTAGAATGTTACACTACACAAAAAATCTTTACTAGTACAATACTACAATGTATATGCTTAAAATAACTATATATAATAAATCATTTGATATTTAGGATTTCTTCTTTTTTTCTTATACAAATGTGATAGCTAATAGTCCAATCAAGCAGTTTCACTACACCATGTTAACTTATCTATACAATTGAGATCTGCCTATCACAAATTGGCAACATTATCCCTTGCCCTGATTTGGTTTGAATGAGTCACCAATTTTTCAATCAAACTCCCCACTTTTCAAGTTCAACCCATCAAAATACAAACCAACAAAGCTCAACACCACAAATGCTTAATTTTTCATTTGATATAAACTAAATTAACATCAAAAGAAGTAACATTCATCATCAATATATAGCCCAAACTTCTCCAATGCCACAATCCAATACGTAGTTGAAAACAAAGTAGAACCCAGAAACTGATTTGAGCAAAAGTGAGACCTGATATATAGAACGTCCACTGGGCTCACCAATGATCCTCTTGACACCTCTTTGATCAACTATCCTGGTTGCTCGCTCCAAGTTCTTACCAAACAAGAAATGCAACCTGAAATTTACAGTAGCAAACATTCATTCACACTTATCTGGGGAAACTTACAACTATTCTTAACAAGTAATTTGATAGAGGGACTAACATGGAGAGCTGTTCATGGGTCACTGCACCAATTCACACAAAAAGAATCAGTGTTATTGTCTTGTTAGTTGCAAGTGGGAAAAGACGAAATGAAGAGAAAAATGGTATAAGAAAAAAGGGACCTGAGCCAGCTGATTCAATGGCATCCCAGACAGCCTCTGCAACCAAACTACTTGCACTCATATTCACTCAACCAAACTAATTTGGTTCAAGAGTTCCGGTGAATGAGATGAGCAGCATCATTTGGTCTTTTAAGACGATCGTTTAGCTGTACAGAATTACATACAGTAACTTCTGTACAGAAGAAGGGGTGAAGTAAAAAGTAAGAAAACTGAGTCTGCAGTTCCATGACCGCTGATTAGATATTTCAGGTACTTGAGGATACTAAATCAGAACCGTTCGATCGAGTTGGTAAGAGTCGACGCGAAAATTCATTTTCCTGGTACCTATACAAGTCTGCGGTGAATACCGAGCAATCAGTGAAAGGGCGTTTGCAAAACACGGATACAAAATTTGATGTTCAACTTCACAAAATTAGTCATTCACCAAAGATAAACTTCTGCAGATTACACCTAGTCTGCATTCTAAAGCCCTTTGTATACCTAATCTATTAAGTTCTGAATCTAATATATCCAAGTTCTGAAGCAAAATTGAAAACAAGCTCCTATCCTTCCCCTGTGTTTTAGTTATTTGAACTTCTAACTATGCTAGGAGATCAACAATCTAAAGTTTCTTCAGTTCACTTTATGATTTGATGCGTATCCTGTTCTGCTTCTTCTGCACTGAGCGAGTAAATGTCAACAGGTGCTTGGGTGATGGAACTTAGCTTATTGTTCCCAACTTTACGTTTTGAGGGGCTTTTGTGCTGATCAAGATAGACTACGATGACAGTAATATCATCATGAAAATGCCGCCTAATTCCCTTTTCAATTTTCTTTATGTCATCATATCTCATTTCCCTCTTCTTTGCAGCTTCATGGAGAGCAGCTCTTACCAATCTCTTGGCAATACCCTGCATATGTTCAAGGTGATAAATTAAGCTCCTGTTGTATACATCAGATTAAAATTCTTTAGCAGTAGTGTTTCTATATCAAGTATGGGAACTTACAGCTCTAGGGTTCTTGAAAACAAGCTGTACCGCTGTCTCATCACTCAACTGTTCCCAGAGGCCATCTGATGCGAATATCAAAAACATATCCTGTGGCTTAATGTTTCTAGTGAGGATGGAGGGTTCTGCTGTCACCACTGGCCGCTTCATAGGAACGGGGGTCACAAAATGCTGGTACAATGGGTCTCTGTTAAACTCAGGCTTCTTTAGATAAACATCCCCAATAGATCTTGACACCTGAAAATAAAAAGAATTTTTCAGCCACAACCTTGGTCACAGTCTGAGATACATTACGCTTAAAATTGAAAGACAAAAAGACAAGATATTTACAACAAAGTTCCAAAGAGAAAAATAAGAGATGAAACTCCCTACACATACATGAGCTGCAGTTACGCTGCGGGGTCTTCATCTAATGCATGGATTCTAACACTTCTAACTTACCTGTAAGAGATGCTGGACCAGGAGGCAGAGGATAATATTCCTGGAACACACAACTCTTTAGATATCTAAGAATACAAGAAGCAGTGGAATAAGTTTCTCGCAAAAAGGAAATGGATAAAGCAATGAGAAAAACATCAAACTTGCATACTTGGAATCCAAAATTTGACCACTGCAACAGGCAATGGCCCCTTAGAATGTCCACTACGAATGTGAATATTGAACTGACGTTGCAAACTGACATGATTAACTTTAGGTGCTATAAACTGCCACGCTAGAAGCAACATGTTACAACCACAAACCCTCATATACATAACACAATCTCATACATTACATATACAATGCCTACTCCTAAGAGTACAACTAAAAATCTTGCCAAGAGCACCATTGTACCTGAATTATGCCCTTTATTCTCCAAACTCCGCGAGCATACACCACCACATGCGAATCATCCGGGTGAAGTGCTTCAACTTCTCTCCTGACCTGCTCATCACCCACATTATGATCGGTTGACAACCGTTCCGCCACCACCCTGCTCCTACTCCCGTTGATTCTCCGGCCAAGGACTGCTCTCGAATCCCCCAAATTCGCCACATATAAAACGTCATTTGTTATAGCCCCGACCAAGCAACATGATCCCACAGAAGCAATCGACGGCTTAACCTGCCACGATTGCTTCACCAAACGCAGAAACTCCTCCTCCGTAGCACTAAACGCCTTCTTAATCACATCCGCAGATAGCCCACCTTGCTCCGTCGCAAACTCTACACATATTCAACCTTAAAACCTCAGAATCTTAAACAAAAGTACCAAACAAAAACAAAGCCCACTCTACTACCTTAAACCCAATACCCTCAAATTCAAAAACATTCAACCTTGAAAAAACATACTGTGTAAGAAGGGAAAGAGATTGTTGTTGACGAATCTAGAAGCTTCAGGGCCGCCATGACCGTCGTAAACGCCGACATACGTGGCAGAGGGAGAAGTAAACACCTGACCCTGATCCTCAAGACTCGAGTTGGCCTGAACCACAGCGATCGAATAGTCACCGGAGGCGTGTGGCTTCAAGTCGGTATCCCAAAGCAGACCATCACCGCCGCTGCTCCCAATCCTCAACCCACAGCACCGCTCAAACGGCCTCAGAATCGCCCTTAACATCATACAATCAATCAATCAATTCAATCTGGGTCTCAAGTCAAAAACTGGTTCTGGGTTTGGTTGTTGGGTTGAAATTTAAAGAGAGAAAAAACAAAGTAGAGTAGTCGTGGAAGAACGCGTGAAGAAGAAAAGGGAAGACTCTGGAATGTGAAACAGCGGAAAACAAAAAGAATCCATCTTTTTTATAAGTCTGCCGCGTCAAAAAAGTCCCAGTCTTTCTTTCTTTCGGTCACGTATGATTTTTTATTTTTATTGCTTTTCCATATTTTTACTCTTCGTGGGCTACAAGTTAAGAGGTGTAATAAATACGATCGGGATTAAGTAAAAACGGAATGTTGCTTACTCGTAACAGAAATTTACAGCTACCATCTGTTTGGATCTTTTGTCAGCGTAAGATCCCTGTGTCAGTCATAGATATGCTGTAAAAGTTAAGTATTTTAGAATAAGCTTTTAGATGCCAGGTTAGAAAATACATAGGTCTAAATTTGAATGAAATATAACACTATTACGTAATATCACGTAGTCCTGTCGTAGTACTGAAAAATTTCTCGTATTTTAGTCCAGACAATACGTTTTATAGTCAAAAGTCAGCTAATATGGTTTGAACTAATATGGTTTGATGATTGGGTAATTTTTGCCGGATTTTTTTGGTTGTATTTACCTTTCTTTGTTTATTTAGTTTTTTTTCTTGGTGAGCAAGCTAGATTTTGAAGGCTTTAGACGGATATTCGAATAAAATTGTTTTATTTTTCGATATATAAAGCGAGAAGCCACGTGAACAACTAAAACTATAGAAATCAAAGTTAAAAGCCGTCAGAGCCAAAATGATTTGGTTGATTGATCCATGGCATAAGGTTACTTTACTGTACGTGTTGTTGTCTGGCCCTAAATTTTGTAACTAAAATAATCTAATGATTGTCATGTTATTGGTGACCTTCCACCAAATTAAGGGTGATTTTTGAGTAAGCTTTATGAGTTTACTTAGATAGTTAGATGAGTTGGAAATTTCCTCTATCAAAGCACACGAAAACATAGACTGTTGATGAAAGAAGAAAAAGAAAACAAGGATAGAACAGACCCTAGCATTCACACATACACTAAACAAAGAGGCCAAAACAAAATGTCAACATTGTGAAAGAGTGTTTATTGATAGAAGTATTTTATGTTACGTTATTAATATGTTTTTATTTCTATTTATGTTTTGTTTATCTATTATTAGTTTAGTATTGTTAGTTATTTATCATAATGGTTTTTATGTAGAGAAATGGTTAAAATGTGTTTAAAGTAGAGAAATTATGTGCAACAGTGTTAAAAGCTTACTTATGAAGTTATCGTGATATTTCTTATGATTCTGTGAATTTACAAATTATCATTACTTGATTAATTTTTTTTATGTTTAGATGACATGTATATGGACTTAACGAAACAAGAATCATGTGAATCGGACTCATGGAAGGCATCAAAAGAAGCATGGAAAGACAAGAGACCGAAAGCATGAAATCGGAACAAAAACAAAGGATTTCCAGAAACCATAACCCAACTTCAAAAATTTTCTTAGGACGATCCAGGAGAAACCTGGAGATGTGCCATATATGTATGGGAAGCTGTGGATGTCTAGTTTCTAAATATTTTCGAATCGCAGCAATCCAAGTTCTGAGGAAGGAGTTATGATGGAAACAATGGCCGGAGGTCAGTCTGCTGGAAACAGGACAGATTTTGCTGAAGTTGTCTACTGAGTTCTTGAGTGTGTTTCTTCACCAAAATCCTTCTCAAGCATTCCAAATGATTGATGATGAGCTTAATAATGATATGTGAAGTTGTTTAGAAGAATAATAATAGTAGAAGAAATCACCAAGGAGAAGCCGAAAACAGCAACTAGAAAAGTTTGTTCTCCCGATCAAAACAGGATAACTTGTTATACCGAGATTATAGAGGGGATTCGGCTGTCCTAGGGGTACCAAAACGTGTAAATAAGTCCTATATTGATCCCTTAACATGTAGGGGAGTCCAAAATTCAGAAATAAGTCCATGAAGTATTATCCAAGTCAGTCATTGAAGAAGTTAAAGTCTAGTGCAACAAGGAAAAGCAATAAGCTCAATCCAATGTGGACAAGGGGCAACCGAGTTTTATAGGGTTTCTCTCTATAAATTGACATGTATTAGTTCAGTTTTAGGGTCGTCAAACAATTTACTTTCACTTAGAATAGCCAAGCTCTACCTAAAAACCCTAAACACAAAAAATTCCCAAACCTGCAGTCACCACTTCACCGCCGCCGATCGTCGCCAATCCTCCACCGATTCTTAACCATTCCTTAGCCGATCTAATCTAGGTAGGTTAGGTATGGATCTTCATATGGTTTATGTAATTTTACTGTAATTGTGTTTTATTTATATTATTCATCTTTTGGTTTTATCGGTTTTACATTCTATGTTCAATTGCATGTTCTTCTTTGTGATTTGCATGTGAATGTGTGTAGTATGTAACATTATGTTGTGTTTGTTGGTTTTGTGATTTAGGACAGTAGTTTATGTTTTTATGCATGTTAAACTTTAATTGATTAATCACCACCTGATCATGTAATCGAACCCTAGAATAGTCTAGTGCACGGATGTTTCCAAAGGGGGAGTTTAATAAGCCGTAGTAACCTAGAATTAAGTTCAGGCCGGAAGAAAGTTCTTGGTTTTAGTTATTGCAAAGGGTTGTTAGGGTGAGTTATTTTCATGCTAATAGGATGAGTGACGTCATACCTAACATCATGTCTTTAATCGACTCTAGAACAGAAGTGTATTTTTGTTTAATTTAGGCCGGAAGAAAATCTTAAACAAGGGTGACACATATATGTCTTAGAATCAGACCGGAAGGAAGTTTCTAAGTACACATGTGAAATCTAATAGATTAGAATTAATTAAAGTCTAGGATCATCTAAACGTTGTTATTGTTCCTTGCATGAAATTGATTTGCATTCTTAACAGTGTTTGTGTTATTTGATGCTTAAGTGATGTTTGACCACCACATATGTAACTATTAGATTTAGGACCTTAGAAATCACTATAAAACCCCCTATCATAATTCGGTAAATATGTGAATAGCTTATAAATAATTTAATTCTTTTTGTTTATATATATCGGTGCCATGTCTATATTTTGCCGATTGCATATGATTGTACTTATGTGTTGTATACTTGTATATTATGTGACAGATTTATACTTGTATGTTTATTTTATATTTGTGATTTTTACTAACTTATTTTAATACAGATATAATCCTTCTCTAATGTCCCCGACTAGAACGATCCTTACTTAAATTGCAGGTTATTTAAACAGCTTCGTCATTTATCCATTAACTAGGTGCATTATTACAATATGAAGAAGAAGAAAAGCGACGGCTAAATGTTGGTTACAGACACTTCCAAGAAAGAGTGAGCATGAAACATTGACCAAATGGAGTTCTTTAAAATTCAAGATATGGGTGCTGGGATTATCACTTCATGCTGGTTTTATTCTTGGTAGGGGTCTTGGTAGGGAGGGTGCAAGAGATTGTTCGAAAATCTTTCGTTACAGATCGAGTTTTGGTCATTGTTGTTTTTCGATAACTAGAATGGAATGAACTATGGAATGATGTCTTGATTCTATGACGACGATTTTTCTTAAGAAAAAATGTGATAAAAAGAAATGTTAGGTCAAAATTTGATTATGAAACTTGATCATCAGTACTCGCAGTACCAACAAATGATTGATCAATTGAGGGATGAGGATGTTAAGTTTGTTTGATTTCAATCGAACAAACTTTTGGCTGGACTTCGATTCTATATGGTTAAAGCAATTGAGCATAGACGAACTTATTACATGATACATTATTGATGCTTGTTTACAACTTTACTAATAGATCAGATAAGCACAGAACTGTTTCGAATTCAGTTTCAACTAGTTCTCCTAGTTCAGCTAGGAAATCTGTCTCATCAAGAACTCCTAACTGATATAGCCACCCTACATTCTAGGACAACAATCCTATCTCTAATACCTACTGATAACAATGTAATCCCGATTATATAGCCAAGATACAATGTAATCTCTATATATAAATGAAGGCCAGGCACAGTTGAAGGGCACTGATTTTCCTCTCCATTCCTTTGTTGTTCTTTCTCTCTTCTGTTGTTCTTTCTCTCTTTATGGTATCAGAGCATCACGATCCTATTTTTTTTTCGATTCTCCCCAAATGGCTTCCTCTGCTGCTACTGTCTCAGTCACCATCGATTCCACCACTTCCAGCATGTCCTCCCAACCTGTGTCCTCCACGGTTTCTGCTCCCCTTCGGTCTTCCTCTGATCACAATCCTACCATCACCAACTATTTATCCATTAAACTTGACCGAACAAACTACCCTCTTTGGCTCGCTCAAATTCAACTCCTTCTGAAAAGTCGCAATCTCATGAGTTATGTTGATGGCACCAACAAATGTCCACCCTTCTTTAAAACTGATCCGACATCTGGTCAGATTACTGATGAAATCGATCCAGCCTATGAGGCTTGGGTAGCACAAGATCACATGGTGCTGGGATGGATTAATAACTCCCTCACCCCTCCTGTCTTAGCCACAGTTGCTCGATCAACGACTTCCTTCTCCACCTGGACGTCTCTGGCCAAGAGATTTGCCTCTCAATCTCAGAATCGAGTACTCCAACTTTGAGGAGAACTATTGCGTACCATGCGGGGCAGTATGACCATCTCAGATTACCTTGATAAAATTAATTCCATTGCTGACAATCTTGCACTGGCAGGTAGCCCTATGAATGACACTGACCTTGTTTCAATCATCATGAATAATGTCGGTCCTCTTTTTGAGAATACAGTGAGTTCGGCTCAAGCAAGGGATACTCCAATCACTTATGATACTCTTGAGGCTCTACTACTCTCTGTTGAACGTCGATTCAATGATCAACAACAAGCAGCTTTTGATATCCATTCTGTAACCACAGCTATGCAAGCTACTCACATTTCTTCTAGAGGTCGAGGACGTGGTCGTCCAAATCCACCCTCTTACACTAATCGAGGCTCTTCACCAACTTTTGGTCGTGGGTTCCCTTCTGCTAGGGGGCGCGGTTTTTCCATTCTTGGCTCTCATCCGTCCACTACCATCTCTGGCAGCACATCATCTCGACCTATTTGTCAAATTTGCAGCAAGCCTGGTCACATTGCTATTGATTGCTATAATCGACTTAACCTTTCTTATGAAGGTAGAGTTCCCTCCAAGAAACTTACTGCAATGGCTGCCTCTTCTTCTACTCCGGCCTCTTCAACCTGGCTTCTGGATTCTGGTGCCAATACACATCTCACATCTGATTCGAGAAACTTGCAATGTCCTAAGGATTATCCTGGTAATGATCACATCAATGGCATCGGTAACACCTCTCTATCCATCTCTCATACTGGATCAAATACTTTAGCCTTGAATCATCACTCCTTTAACCTCAATAATATCCTACTTTGTCCTTCAGCTTCCACAAATCTCTTGTCTATATCCAAACTCACTTCTGATAACAATTGTTGTGTACTAATTTATCCTAGTTTCTTTCTTATTAAGGACATCTTGACGGGGAGGATCCTCTATAGAGGACAGTGTGAGAATGGTCTGTATCCTCTACATCTTGAAAACTCAGCCAAACTGCAACCTTCGAAGCACTTTGCTTTTGTAGGATCACGAGCATCAACCAACATCTGGCATTCAAGACTAGGGCATACTGCATTCAAAACTTTGTCTAAAGTGCCTGTGTCCGGCAGTCGTTCTTTTCATTTTTGTTCTTCATGTCCACTAGGGAAAAGTACAAAACTTCCTTTTGTACTATCACAGTCAGTTTCAACTGGTCCTCTTGATTTGATTCATTCAAATGTTTGGTCATGTTCAACTTATTCAATAAATGGTTTTCGAAATTATGTGTTGTTTGTGGATGACTACTCTCGTTATTCCTGGATTTTTCCCATGAAAAACAAGCATAAAGTATTCTCCATCTTTGCAGACTTCAAAGTCTATGTTGAAAAAAAATTCTCCAGCACTATCAAGCAATTCCAAACTGATGAAGGAGGGGAATACACCTCCAATGCCTTTCAAACTTTTTTAAAATCTAATGGCATTCATCATCGTTTGTCCTGTCCTAAGCATCCTGAGCAGAATGGATTAGCTGAAAGAAAACACAGGCACATTGTTGACACAGGTCTCACTTTGCTCGCTCATGCACATATGCCTTCGAGTTACTGGGTAGAAGCATTTAATACAGCCGTCTACATCATCAATCGCCTTCCTTCTCCGGTCATTCACAATCACACTCCTTACACCAAATTGTTTCTGCGCTCTCCCAACTATACCTTTCTTCGTACGTTTGGTTGTGCCTGCTATCCTTATCTCCGTCCATATAACAGTTCCAAACTTCAACATCGCTCAAAACAATGTGTTTTCTTAGGCTACTCTTTAAATCACTTAGGATATAGGTGCTTGGACTTGAAAACAGGAAGAGTCTATCTTTCTAGGCATGTTATTTTTGACGAAACTACTTTTCCTTTCTCACAGACCATTCTCTCCTCTCCCACAGGTTTGTCTTCTCCCTCTTCTCCATTACAATTCTTTTCTCTAACTACACCCTCTAGCACTACTCTGTCCTCCTCTCCAGTAACAACACCTGCTATCCAACCTCCATCCCCTTCTGTATCTATGAACACTTCTCCCTCCTGTACTTTACATAACCACACCACATCTCACACTCCATCTACTAATCCTTCCTCTATACCTACAACCTTCCCTAACACCACTCCATCATTAATTTCATCACCTTCTCCATCTACTGTTGCCTCCACAGTCCCAATTCCATCTCTCTCTACTTCCTTGGATATTGCATGTCCTCCGAATCAGGTATGTCCTTCTTCCAATGCTCATCCAATGCTAACTCGTCTCAAAACAGGAATGTTGAAACCTAATCCTAAATATGCTCTCAATACTACCGTACTTACTGAGTTGACAGAGCCTATATCATATGCAAAAGCTGCAAAGGAAGAATGTTGGCGCCAGGCTATGCACGAAGAGTATACTGCACTTACACAGAATAATACATGGGAATTGGTCCCCTACAAATCATCCATGAACGTGTTGCCTAACAAATGGATTTACAGGATTAAAAAGAAGGCAGATGGTACACTCGAAAGATTCAAGGCTCGACTTGTTGCCAATGGCTTCCACCAGCAAGAAGGTGTGGATTTTCACGAGACATTCAGCCCTGTTGTTAAACACTCCACAATTCGATTAATTTTGGCACTAGCAGTAACCAACAATTGGCATATTCGTCAGCTTGATGTTCACAATGTCTTTCTTCATGGTCATCTTCATGATGAGGTTTATATGCGTCAACCTACTGGCTTTATTGATCCCAGCTTTTCAAACCATGTGTGCAAGCTCAACCGTTCTCTTTATGGTCTTAAACAAGCGCCTCAGGCTTGGTTCCAATGCTTTGCAGACTACTTAGAGGGCCTTGGCTTTAGAGAATCACTTTCGGACTATTCCATGTTTACTTATGCACACAATGGAATTTTTCTTGTTCTGCTCATCTATGTTGACGATATCTTAATTACAGGGAACAGCTTCAGTCATCTTTCTCAACTCCTCACTGATCTCAGCCAAATGTTTTCTATGAAGGACATGGGTTCCATCCACTACTTCTTAGGTATTGAAGCTTCATATAGTGGTTCCACACTTTATCTCACACAGAAGAAGTATATCGTTGATTTACTCAGGAAAACAAGTATGCTGGATGTCAAGCCTTGCACTACTCCAGCTAGTTCTGGTTCGAAACTGAGCCTCCATGATGGCACCAAACTCACGGATGCTAGTGAATGCAGAAGTATTGTTGGCGCCCTTCAATATCTTACTCTCACCAGACCTGATATTTCCTATTCAGTAAATCAAGTGTGCAAGTTCATGCATTCTCCCACCACCGTTCATTGGACAGCAGTGAAGTGTATCCTGCGATACCTGAAGTTCTCTATAAATCATGGCCTCGTATATAAACCTGGATCATTATTCCTTAGTGCATACTCTGATGCTGACTATGCCGGGGATCCAGACAATAGGCAATCAACTGGCGGCTATTGCGTTTATCTTGGTCCGAATCTGATCTCTTGGAGCTCCAAAACACACAGAACTGTTTCTCGATCCAGCGCTGAGGCCGAATACCGGCAACTTGCCTTTACAGCAGTTGAAATCTCTTGGCTTCGTTCGATGTTTAATGATCTCAGTCTCTTCCTGCACTGTCCCAAAATATGGTGTGACAACATCTCTGCCATTGCTATTGCGTCCAATCCAGTTTTCCATACCCGAACCAAACACGTCGAGGTAGATTATCATTATGTACGAGAAAAGGTTGTTAACAAAGAACTTCAAGTTCATTTTGTTTCCACACATGATCAGGTTGCTGATATCTTCACCAAAGGTCTTTCCTCTTCTCGATTCCACTTCTTAGTTTCCAAGCTTCCTGTCGTTGAACGACCTCTCAGCTTGCGGGGGAGTAATAGATCAGATAAGCACAGAACTGTTTCGAATTCAGTTTCAACCAGTTCTCCTAGTTCAGCTAGGAAATCTGTCTCATCAAGAACTCCTAACTGATATAGCCACCCTACATTCTAGGACAACAATCCTATCTCTAATACCTACTGATAACAATGTAATCCCGATTATATAGCCAAGATACAATGTAATCTCTATATATAAATGAAGGCCAGGCACAGTTGAAGGGCACTGATTTTCCTCTCCATTCCTTTGTTGTTCTTTCTCTCTTCTGTTGTTCTTTCTCTCTTTATTTACATCAGTCAAATAGAAACAGCTCCTTAGACTCTTCTCTAGAAATTGCACATTCCATCAAATTCTCTAACTTAAGAACATGTTTGAGCACTGAAAGTAAATCAAAACTATAGAATCCACGGTATTGAGCTGCTGCAGCTGCATATGTTCTTGAATCTTTAAGTCCATTGAAGAATGCTTTGAGCAGGACGTTGGAAAATCCAGTTACAATCAATCCTCCATGCTGGTTCTTCACAGCGCTACCAAACTCAACCGGCTAGGCAATTGGATCCTTATGAGCCCAAAACACTCTCTGTGGCACAGTTGAATACCCTCTCTTTCTGTATTATCCCAAGCCTCTTTGTAATCCTGCACCCAGTTGTTTTTGGAGGAACTCACAAAACAATTGTAGGTGAAAACAAAGATCATTCTAGGCATCTTCGTGTTGCTGAGCTTCTCTGTGATGGTGATCAGCAAAATTTGGTCTGCAAAATTTAGTTTCTCGGTGCACTCTATCTGCCTCATGAACTCGTATTTGAAACAAAGGTTAGCTCCTTCAACCTTGTACAGGTTGGGAAAATCGTTGAAGGATAAAACCCTTCCTTTCCATGGATTTCCACTCAATTCCGAAATCAATAATCCCATTGAAACACAAGCCGTCTCCTCGAATATCCCTGTCATGCTAGGCGAAATGTCACACACTGCAACACAATTCAGTAGCTTTCCTTGGCTTGAAAGCTCTTGGACTAGCTTCCTCCATTCGAGCTCTGCTGTACTTTCATCGTCATGGCCCTGGCCTTTTCCTTGTTCAACAAGGAAGCTATTATTTGGGTAGGGATTTTAATTCCATCGCCAGTCTAATAAATCAAAATTATTTTCCTTTGGTGACATGTGATGTGAATCATATTCATGTGATGCTTAATCAGTACTAAGATTCTTACTTTGTCACCCTCAGGTCTAAAAATCTTCCTATATGTTTCCAAAGCAATCAGGGCCATACCGTTTCCATTGACGACTTCATCATCTTCTGTGATCCTGAAGCCTTGCGTAGAGGAATTATTACATGTTCCTGCAGACGATCACGAACTTGATAAAGTAGTCTGGGGTTCAACTCTAAAACCAATTGGCAATAGAGAGAGTAGCCCAAACCCTTATAAACCCACAGGCAAGGTCCCATATTCCTGATGTGGGATATATATCTCAACACGCCCCCGCACGTGTGGCGAATCTTTAAGCCTAACACGTGGACAACAACTTGGGTGGTCGTGGAGTTCGTGTGGCCTTTGGGCTTCACACGTGTACGTGGGCAACCCGCTCTGATACCATGATAAAGTAGTCTGGGGTTCAACTCCAAAACCAATTGGCAATAGAGAGAGTAGCCCAAACCCTTATAAACCCACAGGCAATGTCTCATATTCCCGATGTGGGATATATATCTCTACACGCCCCGCACGTGTGGCGAATCTTTAAGCCTAACACGTAGACAACAACTTGGGTGGTCGTGGAGTTCGTGTGGCCTTTGGGCTTCACACGTGTACGTGGGCAACCCGCTCTGATACCATGATAAAGTAGTCTGGGGTTCAACTCCAAAACCAATTGGCAATAGAGAGAGTAGCCCAAACCCTTATAAACCCACAGGCAAGGTCTCATATTCCCGATGTGGGATATATATCTCAACACGCCCCGCACGTGTGGCGAATCTTTAAGCCTAACACGTGGACAACAACTTGGGTGGTCGTGGAGTTCGTGTGGCCTACCCGATGTGGGATATATATCTCAACACACGCCGCACGTGTGACGAATCTTTAAGCCTAACACGTGGACAACAACTTGGGTGGTCGTGGAGTTTGTGTGGCCTTTAGGCTTCACACGTGTACGTGAGCAACCCGCTCTGATACCATGATAAAGTAGTCTGGGGTTCAACTCTAAAACCAATTGGCAATAGAGAGAGTAGTCCAAACCCTTATAAACCCACAGGCAAGGTCCCATATTCCTGATGTGGGATATATATCTTAACACAAGGAAGCTATTATTTGGGTAGGGATTTTAATTCCATCGCCAGTCTAATAAATCAAAATTATTTTCCTTTGGTGACATGTGATGTGAATCATATTCATGTGATGCTTAATCAGTACTAAGATTCTTACTTTGTCACCCTCAGGTCTAAAAATCTTCCTATATGTTTCCAAAGCAATCAGGGCCATACCGTTCTATGATGCACTAGTACGAGTACGGGACACGGATACGGGTTCGATACGATACGCAGATATGTTTTTTATCGAAAAAATAGGATACGGGTATGTTTTGATATTATATATATTTAATATAATTTAAAAATATATAGATAATTGTAATGGGAAATAACACGAAAATAGCCTAATTTTACTAGATCTATCACAAAAAAAATTATAATAATAAATAAATTCCAAATAAATCTAATCTAAATCATCTAATTAAGAAAAATACAGAAGAATATTCAATTATAATCGTGAAAGAGTTAAAACAGAACAGAGATTGCTACAAATTAGATAAGATATTACTACAAAAAGTCAACAACCTAATATTAATTTGGTCAAAACCTCCTTAAATGATCTAGGATACGTTTGAATATCTTTAGGTACGTATCCATGACGTATCCCGTACATACATGTATCGGATACGGGTACGATACAACATACTAAAATTTTTGCCGTATCCGTGCATCATAGATACCGTTTCCATTGACGACTTCATCATCTTCTGTGATCCCGAAGCCTTGCGTAGAGGAATTAATACATGTTCCTGCAGACGATCACGAACTTGACAAGTGTAATCATCTTCTTCAAGATCTATGTATTCGGCTTATTCACATCTTGGGAACATCCTCTTCGCTATGTTTTCACAGATGAGTGTTGCTTTGTCGTATGCAGAATCAAGTGAAGGACAAAATTCGTAAGTATAGCTGGTTTGTTCCATCTCATCAGACTCCATACGACTGAGATCTGATTTTAAACTCTCAGATATCCGGTCGTGCAAATACCGGTAATTTTCGTCGTTTTGGTACCTCCTGATTGCAATTTCTGTCTTTGAAAGTTCGTCTGTTCTTACTAGTAGTTGTGTCTTCTCCTTTTTCTTGCCATACTGTGGTCTATACCTTTCCCTTTCTTCGGTTGCAAAGGTATCAATGGAATCTATATATTGAGAATCTCCAACAAATCCCTAAAAATCATTACATTCAAGGCCAGGGTTTTGGGGTGGAATTTGAAAGGTGGGTTCCATGAAACCCATCTTTGTTAGGCCGCCCTAAAGGTTTATGAGAGAACTGCATATAAGAAACTAACTAAATTTGTAAACACAAAAAACATTTTTTTATAATTTGTTATACAAATTAGGACACAAACCCAGACTCAAATTCAAGATATAACAGGCATGATCCGAATTAATAGAATAAATTAACATAATACCCTCATGTCCATATATCTTCTCTCTCTCCCCTCATCCTCTTTTTATGTCCACAAGACGTCATTGCTTCTCTTATATATATATATATATATATATATATATATATATATATATATATCATTCCAACCTTCAAGTCAGATCTGTGAGATTTGGAATAAAATTAAATTAGGTGTGATGATGAGTGTTGTTATTGTATATTCAGCAGTAGCAAATCTGCATTACGTTTCAGTAGTAGCAGATTTGCAGCAGGTTTCAACAGTAACAAATCTGCAGCAGATTTCAATACTAGCAGATCTGCAACAGGTTTCAGTAGTAGCAGATCTGTAGCAAGTTTAGCAGTAGCAGATCTACAGATTTTGTTGTTACAGCTGCAAATCTTCAGGTTATGTGGACTTTGTGATTGAGAAAATTTGAGTAGTTTGATCTTAGGCTTGTTGAGTTGAGGTTGGGATTGTGGGTCTTGATTGATTTAAGAGACAGTAGCAGCTTGATATGATTGATTGTGTGCTGCGTACGGCTTGCTGCTACTGCGCGGTAGTGATGTAGGTTGTGCGGGTGGTGATGCAGGCCGTTACTGTGCGGTGGTAATGTGCGGGTGTTATTGCACGATGGTAGTAGCAGTGCACCAGCAACAGAGTCGGGCAGTAGTAGTGCGACAAATTCAAAGAATTGCCAGAAAAAATTAGAATAATTATGGCAGTAGTACCTTCAGACCTGACAGTAGCACTTTTAAACTCGGCATTAGCAGCGCGCCACGTCAGCATCAAAGAATTACTGAGAACAAATTGTAATAGTGATGACAGTAGCACCTTTCAACTTGACAGTAGCACTTTTCAAGTCGGGCAGTAGCACCTTTTAACTCGACAGTAGCAGCGTGTCATGTCAGAAGAGAAATTGAATATGTAGTGAAGGGTAGTTTGATAAATTAAATAATGACAGATGACATGTGGACATCAATTTGTCCTAAAAATGTCATTAAGGGTAATTTAATAAAATACATAGTGACAAATGATATATGGACATCAACTTGTCCTAATTTGTTAATTTGTGTCCTTATAAGTGTAAGATATTGTCTTAATGGTGTATTTGTAAAATGAAATTTGGTTGATAATTAAACTGTAGTTTACTAAAATTTGAAAACAAAATATGAGCTTAAGAGTGGTGAGAGAGCCCATCTTCCAGCTAGGGATAAAAATCGGCCCTGAATCAGATGTTTTTTAGGGGTGTGTGAAAGTACTAGAATGGTATAAGTAGAAGACTTGAATATGAAGATTCAATCCTTCAAAGTAAATAACGAAACACAAAAACACAAGATTTCTTAACTACGGTGTAAACCTTTCTCAAGGAAACATCACCGCGAGGCTTTTGAAGTAGTCCACTCTAAATTCAAATACACTATGAATAAGCAGAGTTTTACAAAGTATATCAAGTAGTGATCACAATCACTTTTATAAGCCAACAAGCTTGATTTAATTACATATGTAAATCCATTCTATCCCCTAATGAACTATGACCTAACTAAGGAAGAAACTGAATACGTCTTCCGCTCCAACAACACTGATTCAGATCCACTATAGACGAAGAACACAGTGAGTGGCACGAATGACAACTCTATGAGTTCTGAGTATAAATCTTACAACTACAACAACAATAGTAATACTCAATATAACCAAAAGAACTATATTCAATTTCCAAGAAACCACCTTCTTGGATCTTCAATAACATAAATAAGAAGCTCAACTCAACATGAATTAGTTGAACTTCTAATCTTTCAAAGTTCGCAGCAGAAGCTGCTCTCTCAAATACGTGCAAAGGTCATCTTCCATATTGTTAGTGTCTTCTTTATATATTGCTTCAACATCTTTGCACCAACAACCCTAATAGATATCCATAATAAGAATTTTTATTAGTATCAAATAATAATATAAATTAAAAGATATTCATTGACTCATAAAATAATAAATCTTTTCCAAAACAATCTGCTAATCAATGAAAGAATATAATTAGATAATCTTGGTTAGAACTTATTTCCATACAGATGAGCATATCAGAATATCAAGAATAATATCGATATTTATACTAATAAAATCAGATATTCAAGCATATATAAAATTTAATCAAATTAGGTTTTCTTTCTTTTCTGACCCAACAATAATGTAAACAGATCTAACCAAGTTAGAATTCTATTTACATAAAATCATGACCATAAAAAGAAGATTATCATCTGTGTTAAAATTCGTCAATCAAATATTAAAATAAGCAGGATATCAATTTGTTGAGAATTTAGTCTTGTATAGGAATGACAACATATAACTATTATATGTCTATAATGTGTGTTCAGTGTGAGTAATGACCTCGAAGAAGATCTTGAGGAAAGAGTTCAGTGGTGGGAGTGGCGAAGACTTGAGGTCTTCACCAAGTTAAAGGTCTGAATAGGTTACGACATGGTTGTCTATGTAGGCCTTTTTAGGGTCTTTAAAACTCTAGTGGCCCTTGGAAACAAGGTATTGAAGCATCAAAGGAAAAGTTAAGGTCTTGTGTTTGATATCGTTGTGTAACTAAATCAGTTTGATATTGTGTAGTTCCTTCCTTATCACTTCCTACAAGTTAGGCAGCTTTTGTATATATATTGTAACACTTTGAATGTATCAATGTAAGAAATACATTCACCTAAATATCAGTTTTATTATAGCACCAGAACATCTACGTTACTGAGCCACCCACAGATACAAAAACCCTAAAACACAAATACCTTGTCAACAACAATGGTAGGAGAAGATCTAAAACCCTAAGTTGATGAAACCCCATCACAAAAAAAACTCAAGCATGAGAGAATTTCAACCACGCTCTATGCATCCATCACTCGGATCAACCAGAAGCGGTTCTCGTTCCCCAATCACTAATGGAAGACAACTTCAGCTCTTGGATCGAAAGCATGAATATGGCACTTCAGTTCAAAAACAAGATAGGGTTAGTTGATGGAACCCTAACCAAGCTTGTGAAGAATCCAGATAAACAGAACCAATGGAATCGATGCAATATTCTCATCAAGACATGGTTACTTGCTTTGATGTTAAAAGAGATTTTGAAAAGCTTCTCTCATTTTAAGGACATAAGGGCAGTTTGGCTTGAGCTACATGAAAGGTTTGGACAAACCAATACCGTTCAACTCTTTCATATTGAAAACTCTATCCATGATTGTATGCATGGATCTTCATATGTTACAACCTTCTTTACCCAACTTAAAAGCCTTTGAGATGAAAAGGAGACCCTTTGTAATTTTCCGGCTTGCACTTGTGAGGCAGGAGAAGAGTTGAAGTCATATGAAGTTCTTGATGGGGTTAACATACGAGTTTGCAACCGTTCGGAGCAATATCATTGGCATGGATTCATTACCAACCTTGAACAATGTGTATTCGATGGAGCTGAGGCAAGAGAAAAAACAGTTGTCTCGGACTGCAAAACAATCATGCCTTCTTCAAACTCTGCTGCATTCTGTGTACAGTAGGTAGACTCAGTGGGGTGCACATTTGAGCCTCTTATGCTACGTAGCGTCGAATCCCTCTATGAGCAATTTGCTAGGAGAGCACAAACAATAGTGTAATTCAGGCAACAGTGACATGAAACCTCGTTATACAAAGTGCGATCGATCAAACCACTCCACTGAGAACTGCAAAGCCCACCTGCACTGTACCACTTGCAACTTTTGAGGGCATACTTCTGATACATGTCGAGCTCATTTGCGTTGCACCTTTAGTAACTTTAAAGGTCACACAGTGTGGAGAAGGTTCAAGCAGAGTGAATCACATCTTGACATATTGTGATAATCAAGGCCAAACAACAGCACCTTTATTTCCTTTCTCTCAAGCAGATTTTGCAAGATTTATAGATCTTCTCAAAACAAGCCAAGCATCAAACCAAGCCGATAATATTATCAATTATGAAGAACTTTCTAGTAAGGCTGCTTTCCTAGCTAATACTTGTTGTCACACACCAACATGGCTTGTAGACCGTGGTGCAAGTGATTATATTGTTTGTGATGACAAAATTATTACTTCAAAACAACTTCTCATGAATTATACTGTGAGACTCCCATCTCGTTTATATGCTCATGTCACATATATTGGGACTGTACTGTTTTCATCCCCATTAAAAATTGAGAACGTATTATGTGTTCTGATCAGTTGTCAATTATGCATATTTATATTTACCGGTGCTTGATTATTTCACGTCTTGTTGGCCTAATTGATCTAATTATATCATGTGTGAATTTGTAGAGCGGATGATGTGGCGATGGACGTATTACACTTCATCTTCTCTTCCTCTCATCTGAACACCTCTTCCCCTTGCCTCACAAACAGAAAATCATCAAGTCCTGAATATTCTTACAGCAGCAACCCACCTAAGGAAAGAAGTGAAGGAAGTTATATTATAAAGAGCCCAATCGCTTAAAGCTCTTTGTAGTCTTCGGGAAGGAAAGTCAAATCAGAATGGATCATCCTCACAATTTGGGAGATTCGGCCTACGTGAGATCAGGAGGATCTCTTCGGGTATTGGTAGCTATTGAAGGTTGGAGGCTGCAATGCATAAAGGGCTTCGAGCAGATTGGAGGCTCTTTTCTGGAGCACCCTTCTTCTCTTCTTCTTTATATTCTCTCCATCTGGCCGAATTCCATCACACTCTTTGGTACTCTCTAAATTTCAATTTTTATTGTTTTTAATTTCTACTATGGAGAAATAATCTTACTGCTAAGGCTAGGGATGAAAGCTTGGATTGCTTATATAATTTTTATTAGTTTAAATTCGAATTCAATTTTTGGTTGTTCATCATCATCTCTGCTTTTATTTTTTAGTTTCATTGATGGATATTTGATAATCTAATTCATAGATTCAGTCATGTTTTTTCTATTGTTTAGTAAAAATATTCATGCTTTTGATCGAATGTATTGAGCAGGTTGATTGATAATTTCGGTGGAAATGTATCTTGATAGGTTGTTGTCGTATGATACAGGTTATGCTTAAGAAATTCCTATGAAATTATTTGGTTTGTGAATATGAACTATCTTAATTGAATTTATCTTTAGAGTTAATTTTATTGAATAAATTTCAATGAACGAGTCGAATTAGTATAATTGCATAAGTGATTTAAGGTGGAACCTTGAATCTTAATGTTTCTCATAATCGAATTTTCTCTCAAATTAAACTCATTCATTTGTTTTCTATTTCAGTACTTATAACTATGTATATTTCTCATTGCTCTCCGCGGAAACGACACTCGTACTTCGAGTCTATACTACTACGCGACTCCTGCACTTAGGATTAGCAAGCAATTTTTGGCGTCATTGCCGGAGTGCATTTGACGAAGCACGCCGAATTTGTTTTCTCCATTTGGTACATTCGTTCCATTTTTATTTTCTATTGGTTAGTTATTGTTGGCTTAGTTTAGTTTATTTTTATTTTCTCTTATTTTATTTTCTTTTATGCGACATAGAGACCATCTAAGTAGATTTGCTAAGAAACTTGAGTTTGGATAAAACCCTAAGTGTGAAACTTTATTTAGTAACCTGTTTGAGTCTTCTAGTTCGTCTACCTTATCAGAAAAAATGGGTGATAACAATGAAGAAAATAATGCTCTGAATAACAATGTTCTGAACAACATGCCAATGTTGACAATAATTTGCATTATATTCACCACCTCCTGTTAGGACTTTACATAATACTTGCATCCTGCACGTAGTGCTTAGCTCTTTTGTATCACGTTACCACCTAACATGCCTAATGTTGATTTTAGAACTGGTATTGTTCAACTTCTTCCTATGTTTCACGGTTTGGAAAATAAAAATCCATATGTGCATGTTAAAGCATTTGAGGAAATAGTTGTTGCATTTTATGATCAAGTTGCAGATGTTGATTAAGTCAAACTAAAATTCTTCTCATTTTCTTTGAGAGACAAAGCAAAAACTTGGTTATACTCTTTGGGGGCTAGATCTATAGGTTCTTAGAATGAAATGACTGAAGTATTTTTCAATAAATATTTTTCTAATCATAAGACAATTCATGTCTCCAAAAACCAGCTTTGACTGGCGTGCCAGCACTGATGAGTTTTGTGTAACTTGATGTCTATGCTGAAAACCGTGCGCTGCTCTCTCTTTCTTCTTCTCATGCGTTGTGTTGCGAATGCCGATCTATCCACAGACTGAGTTTTTCTTCTCGCCAACTACATATGTGATCAAGTCCTACTCAAACCGTTACTCAATCAGAGAAAATATGTGTAAGGAAATTTACTAAGGTAAACCTTAGTAATGTCGATGGCGGGTAACTTTACTGACCAATCAGAAGGTTTGTTGACGGATGGAATGAGATTTCATTGACGGATCAGTAGGATACCAACGGATTGATCATTTCAAAAGATGCTGGAGTGCCTTTTGGGTGGTGGTGCCCTCTGGAGAGACCTAAGTAGATTTGCAGTTGTGTTTACAAAGGGTTGTGTTTGATTGATTTGTTGATCTCTTCATGTCTGCCTCTCAACCCTTATATAAGCTAAGGTTAAGTGTTTTTCTTTCAAATCCAAGGCAGAAAGATTTTCCATAGAAATCTTCACTGGAATCTCTAGAATTTATATTTAACACATCAATATCGCCTCTTACTTTACCTAAAGAATGAAAGATTATGTACAAGATAAGACTACGGTTGTCGATCCAATAGACTTTCCTAGACAAAACTAAAACTATATATTTTAGCCCAAACAGAGCTGTAAAGACATGACAAGGACTTTAGATCATGTTTTTATGTGAAACCAAGATAAGGTGGGAGGCTGGTTTTAAAGTACTTCATCGGGCTCTTTGGTTATCTAACTCGAAGGCTATTTCAAGCGAAGAACATATTATCTGGTGGATTGGGGTGTTAAGAATTACGATGTGAAGGCTAGGATAGGGACGACCTCGAAGCAACAAATTGATTTGTTCATCGACAATGTGGCTGGAATTCCTAACTGGAGGATTACAGGGTTTTATGGGTATGCCAGAACCGCTGATAGGATTCGTTCGTGGCAGTTGCTGCGGGATTTGAGTGATCTGGATACGATTCCATGGGTAGTGATTGGGGATTTTAACGAGATCCTAAACGATGATGAGAAGAAAGATGGTACTTGTAGAGTAGAGTCAAATGAGGGGATTTGGTGATGATGCTCTTTAATACGGAAATATACTCGATTTAAGATTCCATGGTCCTCAAAAAACTGTGGAACTCGGGTGTTGTCTGCACTGGTGAATGGTTTGATTTCTTTGGGTATTTGAATCTTCAACATCTTCCTGCAAATGATTCAAATCATTGCCCATTCTTCTTCATGCTTGTACCGCTCCTGTCTTTGAAAAGGAAGCTTCTTCGATTCTGGCTTGCAGCTTATTGGTTGCAGAATAGAGAATGTGATGTTGTAGTCAATGCTAAATGGTCTGTTGATGTCACTTGCATGCCTTTGTTCATGTGACTAAACGTAATTCCTCTACGCGACTAGCATTGGATGGATGATTAAAGCAAGTCTTTGAAAGCAAGCAATTGCAAATGTTAGGTGTACAAGAGAGGCTAGTGGAGCTATTAGATGTTCCAATATGGATAGCGCAATCACAGAAGAGAGAAAAACTCTTACTAGTGTGTTTGGATAAAGGTCAATTCTCGATAATTTAATTAAAATTAAGAAATTCACAAATTTTTAGGATTGTTCTCGTTTGAATTCTGTTAATTCTACAAAAAAAATAATCGTGAAATTTAGAAGCTAAAATTTTCGACTTGAATGTCTCTTAAAATAGGTGTCATGTGTCATTTCCCTCAACTTTAGTTTGTCTAAGTACACATATTTTAAAACTATACATCATGAAATCCAAACAATGAAATTCTCAATTAATGGAGTTAAAATCTTGAAATTGTAATTCCCATAATTTTAAAAGTTTTGTTGAAATTGAAATTTCTTCATCCAAACATATTATGGAAAAATTGCGGTGCTTTCTTTCTCAATTAGGTCTGTCATTCGGTCGGTTCGAATCGGTAATGGGTGTTACCAACTTCAAAACCAAAGCTTTCGGTAATAAAATATGACTACCAAAAACCAACCAACTTTTTTGGTATGAGATAAATCTTACCAAATTCGGTATTTCGGTTTTCGGTATTACCAAATTTTACAACAAATATATTTTCTGAATATAACGAAACAACAGAGGAAACAATTTTTTGAAAATATAGTCATTGACACCATAACGTGCCTACTAATATGGTGTAACTTGTTTAGTAGGTTAATTATATACAAGTGTACATCTTTGTGAACCAACCGTATAGAGTATGCAAAATTTCTGAAAATATTATTAAATATGATATAATCAATATGGTAAAAATAACTATGGTAAAAAAATCACATATTGCTTGTAACCAGGGGCGGAAGGACGTTGTAGGCTGGTACGGCTGTAGCCGTACCCAGATTTTCGATCAAAAACCCCTAAGTATATATATATATATATATATAAGTATATGTATGTGACTATATGAGCATATATACAATAGCAGTACCCAGATTTTCGATCAAAAATAATATATTTCAGTATATGTATGTGACTATGTGAGCATATATAATTATATACAATAGCCCCACCTATCACACTCACTCTCGCAGTCATAGAGTCGCAGTCCAGTCTTTCCAAATTTTCAATCCCACACTCCCACTCCATTGGGAATTTGGGATCTCTCCGAGTCAAGGAAAGAGACAACAAGGAGCCGACTCAGACACTCAATCGAGGACACCCGGAAGATCAGGGGTCAAGCTGGGTTGTGCCGTTGTGGGTCATTGAATTCGATCGATCCTCTCTTTCATCTGATCGGTTACTCGAAGAATACAAACAAGAGTACAGACTGAGGAGCTCTAAAGAGGATAATAGCCCAATCGATCTTTCCAACGTTGACGCCAGTGAGTTTCTCACATTCTCATCTATTTTTTATTTGATTAATTTTGATTGTGGTAAAGATTTGATCTGGGTTGTGTTACTTGTGTAATGTGATAATGATCGTGTTAATTGTTGAACTGAGCTGTCTAGAATTTATATATTAGAGAACTAAGAGAAGTATTGTTGCCTTGTTGGATGAGTTTTGTGTCTGGGTTTGTTTCTATGCTGCATTGTGTGGTAATTAGATTTGTAAAATAGATGCAAATTTAGTTTCTTGGTATTTGATTTCAGTTTTCTTTTGCCACAAGAGATCTTATGTTTCATTTACTAAGATATGTAGAGTTGTAGAGATCTCCAGGAGTACTTGAAGAGTTGAAATTATAAGTAGTTGACGTCTGACATTCAAAATAGTGTATTTCCTTGATCAAATTGAAGTTGGAAGATTGGAAAAACGTTGAGAAAGTTATAATAGTGGCAATGATTTTTCAAACACAGTCAGTTTAATAGATTTGGGATTTTGGGTGCTATTGGGTATTTGGGTTACTTATAAATCCTTATATTTTTCAGGGACTTCTTGAGCTTTTCTCTTTCTCGGAGGAGTCGAAGTAGAGTGTAGTGCTCCATTTGTTAGACTGCTGATAGTGCACCAGTGCATCCAATGAATTGAATGAGGGTGAGATCGGTGAGTGTTCGTCTATTCGATCTTCATGGTTGCTTACTTGCTTGTTCAATTATATTTATCATAGTTAATATGAATCATATAATGATAAATTATACATATATGTTATTATAGGTAACGTCTTCCTGTCTTGCATAATGACGGATAATCGAAAGCCTAAATGGTACAAAAGTATTCTTTCATGGTTTAAAACTGATGGAAACAATGCAAGTGGTAGTGGGATTAGAAGTGAGATTGGGAGTACAAATGAGACTAATGATTCTGTGAATGATGTTCCAATAGAAGAGTCTCCATCTATTCCATTAGAAGAGTCTCTATCTATAGAGTGTCATAGTGATAGAATTCGGTTATAACACAATTTTGGTATCAATTCTCTTGAACGTGATCCGGGAATAAGGAAACCAATATGCAAGTATCTTTTGAATTTGCGTGATGATATTAGGAAAGCTTATGTGCTCTTAGGACCATATTAACCAATGTGCTCTTTACATTGAGAAAGAGCTTGCTGATAGTGTTGACAACGATTCTGTGATTGAGGACTTTGAAAAGTTAGGGCCTCGGAGGATAAAATTCAGTTAGGTTATGATGTTATCATTTCCATCTACAGGGTTTTGATTTTATGTCCCCTCTGTTGTATGTTTTACATTATATAGTAAAAGCGTGAGGATGAGCCTCCCACTGGGTTACAAACCTCAAACAAAAAATTGTGTCTTCTTAAGAAGCAGCCCTACCCATGATTGATTCCTGGTTCCGCCACTGCCTGTAACGTTTAGGTCTTGATCAAATCAGACAACATTATTTATTCTTATGATTCCCCATAGGGTGCCATATCATTAGGATGTAAATTTCCTAATATTTTTACACCGAAGCATTACTTCTCATTTATACGAGATGCTATGAGCGTAAGTATCGATCAAAATAAGACATAAAGGGCTAAATAATAACGTTTTTGTGCAATAAATGATATCATATTAAGGTTGAGCGTTTTGATCAAGTTCTAAACATTGCCGAAAATAGGTGAAATTTGTTCCATAGTCGTATTTAAGTATACTGACCAAATCGAAAGGACGAATTTTGATTTTATAAATTTCAGTGATAGAAACCATAACATGCCTACTAATGTAGTATAACTTGTTTAATATGTTATTTACAAGTGTAGATCTTTGTGAATCAATTATATGGAGGAAGCAAAATTTTCGATACTCATGTGAAATAAGATACGATTAGTATAGTGAAATACGGCTAAGGTAAAAAATTACATATTTTGGGTAACGTGTGTGCTCAGATTAAAGTGGTTAATCTTATTTGCAAATATAAATGTTTAAATAACTAATATTTTCGGTAAATTCGGTATTTACCAAAAACCAAACAAACTTTTTCAATATTTTTCGGTTATTTCGATTCCGATTACTAAGTTTCAGTTTATTAAATCAAAAACATTCGGTCGGTTTTCGATCGGTTTGATATTTACCAATCCAAATGGCAGCCCTATTCTCAACATAAGGAGAGTTTTTTAGACAATGCTCATAGGTGCAATGGTTAAAGGAGGGGGCGAAATACAAGTTATTTACATCGGAAGACTGCTAATAGAAAACTTAAGAATTTAAATAGTGATCTTTACTCTGTATAATGAGAATGGAATATGGTTCAAGGATGAAGAGGGAATTGAGAAGGTAATCCAAGTTGAGGTGACAAGTTGGTCGACGGCTGAGCATAGAGAGAGAACCTGCTACGTTTTGATCGGAGGGGATGATTACTGATCTCTTTCTTTCTTTCTTTTCTAACAAAAGTGCACGGGGCTCTTGTTGGTTTGCTGGACGCACAATCGACGTGGTGCGTCCGCTGTTGAGCACCTCACCGTTCCAAGCCCAAAACAACCCATCGACATAGCCTTGTAGAAATCCATCCATCGCCGCAGCATGCAAATCACACCTCCACCAACCTGTGCAAATCTCGCGATTCTCACTTCCACCAACCTGTGCAGAGAAGGAGCTCTGGTCGTGTTGAAGGCGAGGTGGAGGAGAGCGATGAGGTGAATTGGTTTCGGCATTCTGCTATGTTTTGATCGGAGGGGATAGATTTCTGATTTCCTTTCATTCTTTCTTTTCTGACAAAAGTGCACGTGGCTCTTGGTGGTTGGCTGGTTGCACAGTCCACCTGGTGCGTCCGTCGCACACAAGACTTTCTCTTTAGATACAGATTTAGACATTTAGTACACTGGCGCGGCCTATCTAGCTAGCTATATAGCTTCAATGGAAGAACAAACCTCCCACCTGCAAATCTGCACGGCTTCCAAATCTAGCTAAAACAAACGTCATTTGACAGTTCGATGGACTAGCCATATTCCATTCTTCATTCTATTTATCATTCATTCATTTTATGGATGTATAATTGATACTACAACTGTAAATGGAAGAGCCTATATATAACAAATCAACTGCGCAGATATGTGCATGCATGGCTATATCTTGAGCTTTATATGTACCCGATAAGTTAGTTGCAACTCATATTCGTGATAGGTTCATCCGTATCTCGAGCAAGTCAAGACTGTTAGCTGCCTTGAACCATCAGATTTTCTTGATGTGAATGATAACTACAATCTCAACTCTCAACAAGTGATTGACACCCTCAGACACACGTACACACACATATAGGCTTAAAAGACCCCTGGTGGAAGGGTCCATATATATGTAGCATGCATATATGCTACTACTGATATCAGTTTGCATAATTCAAAGACTATGACAAATTTCATGAGGCACAAAAGGGATTAGCAAGCAGAAAGGTAGATAACAAGAGTAATTAGAATATAAGGGTTACATTCCAAGATACAAAAACTACAAAGAAGCATCCACAACGTCTGATCCCTAGACGCCTTATAGACCACAATATATAAAAAATGAAAAGATAAAAAAGAAACAAGAAAGAAAGATGTAAATAACACATACCACATCTGATGGTATTTCAGTTATTCCATAATCCATACTAATTCTGTAAAAATATATTAGCTAGAACCACCCCCTTAACATTCAACCAGCTCAACCCTTCCATTGATGGGCTTCAACTCGGCGATTTCAACCTTCCCATTGATTGGGTTCAACTCAGCGATTTCAACCTTACCATTAGTTGCCTTAGGCTCGTCGACCTTAGGGATTCCATTAGTCTTTGCCTCTTCTACTGGTGCAGCCTTTCCATTCAGCTTTGAGTCAACATAGTCTACAACCCCATTGATCTTTGACTTGACAAACTCCACAGCTGATGACGTACTGTTAAGGGAAGCACTGATCCTCCTAACCTCGTCCACAAAGGCTTGAAGATTCCTATCTGATGACCCTCCCTCAGAGAACGCCGCCTCAGCCGCAGCCTTCCACTTCAAGGCGTTTTGCTTCATCTCCGCCTCCTTGGTCCCGGAGGTCGCCTCAAGCAAGCATTTCTCCACCTCTTCCCTACGGATTACCCTGTCTTCGGCCTCTCCACGGCACATTCTCACTCCCACTTTAAACTCGTCGACCAAATACTTGGCGTCCGTCACTTGGTCACCCCATTGAGGGAATGCCACCACCGGCATTCCTGAGGTGAGTGACTCCATAGTCGAGTTCCACCCGCAATGAGTCACAAAGCAAGCAGTCGACGGATGCTCTAGAATCTTCTCTTGTGGACTCCACTGCACAACTTTTCCTCTGTCTCCTGCCTTTTCCAAAAACCCTTCCGGCAGAACCAGAAGTTCATAGCCGGAATCAGGGTGTGGAGGCTTCATCACCCATATGAATGAAACTCCGGAGCTCAACAAGCCGTGAGCAATCTCGTCCACTTGCTCCTGCTTCAAGTAAACCACGCTTCCGAAGGAGATGTACACGACGGAGGACTTAGGCTTGGTGTCGAGCCACCCGATGATGGAGTCGTCGGACTTCATGAAGTCGCCGCGGACAGCGTTTTGAGCTTTCGGGTTCTTGAAGAGAGGACCAACTGCCTTGATCGGGCACAAACGAGACATGTACTCGATGATCTCGCTCTCAAGCTCTTGGAAAGTGTCCATCAATATACAGAAGGGCTTCTCCAAGTTCCCGTATTGCCCTAATATGGCCCTCCTCAGAAACGGGTAGGGACTAGTAGGATACAAGAAGCTGGGTACCTCATCGTACTTCAACAGCGGCATAGAGGGAATTTGAACGTCGCAAAACATGTCGGATTCCGAAGGAAAGGGGACCAAGCCATGGTAGTAATGATAGTAGGCAGCGAGACAAGCAGCGGATTGGACCCAAAGCATAGCCGAAGGAAGCCCTAGACTCTCTGCAACGTCACAGACCCAAGGAATGAATGGGTTGTTGATGAGGCACGACACGGGGCGGCCTTGCTCGGCGTTTTTCTTGATCATTTCAGGAATGACTTCCTTTCCAACAAGCTCAAGCTGTGGGAGGTACAAGTCCAGGTCCTGGCGCATTGGCTCGTCCTCGGCCCATCTGTCTTCAAAGAATTCGAAGCGGATGAATCCATCTCCGACAGGTTTTGCCTCGTCGGTGATGCCGTTGGACTTGCGCATTTCCTTGCCAACGCACTCGGCAGTGCAGAAGGTGACGAGGAGGCCCTTGGCAGCGAGGCGCTTGCCGAGGCGAAGGAGTGGGTTCACATGGCCTTGGCCTATGAAGGAAACCAAGAAAACATGGACCAATGATTCGGAACCCATTTATGTTCTCTGTGTCGGGTTTGAGAGGTTTGAAGGTGCTGATGAGATTGTTTGTGGGTTTGGATGGAGAGAATGGGGAAGAAGAGTGTAATATATACCTGCGGACTTGGTGCTGGATGATCGAGATCGTTCTAATATATTGTCATCCTTTATTCTGCAAGCAAATCGAATGCATGAGACCGGTAGGTACGTAGCTATATATCCATGCATCCTACGGCGCCCTACTTGAAAGTTGGTTTAAGAGAGTTTTGGACGTAAAATCAAACACGGCACAAGACATTTAGGAGCAGATAGAATATGAGGAAGCCTTGTTGGGTGAAGGCAGCATTATTGGCTTCTTGGGTCTTATCTTTGTTAATTAGATAAAAATGGTGGCCAAATGAACAAAATTACAAAAAAAAACATTAGGTTTTCTAAGTTACTAAGCAAACAAAATTGTAGCATGCATCAATTTCGAATTTTTAGGAGTAGACCTTTCTTTATATATACTGACGAGAAATTTTTCAATACTACTCTAACATCATGTGACAATGTCTAGTGATGCTACATTCCAATCAAAACAAGACATGTGGATTTATTACAATTAAAATAAAAACCATTGATTTTTATATTTTATGAAATGACATTCAAGGGTATTTAGTGAGTTCATACGAAGGTCTAGAGTTTTTGTAGTGAGTTCAACAACCCCTCCATAGGTTTTTATTTCAATTTTATACAAGTTTTAATAGTTTTCAATTTGTTTTAATTGGGTATTCGAATTGGGGATTTGGGTAATTCGGTATTCGAATGTTACTTTGTATGATGCGAATGTTTGAGGTGTAGGGATGGGTACAACATGATTGTTGGGTTCGAATCCGAATTGGTATATGCATGTGTATATGTTGTTCAAATTGGTATATGTGTACATGTTGTTATGATAAAAATTGATTTTGATAGCAATTGATATTGAAATTAAAAATTGAAATTAAAATTGAAATTGTTATTAATTGTAGAAATTCTATGAATTGTTATTAATATATAGTTTAATTAAATAAAATGATAATAAAACAAAAAAAATGAAAATAAATTAAATAAATTGATTAGTAGTTTATATTGTTTGCATATAATAGTTGAATTGATGTATATATTGTTCTCATATAATTGTTTAATTAATATATTGATAAAGATTATTAATATATTGATAACAAGTGTTAATTAAAATATTTAAAATTACAATTAAAATTAAAAATTCAAATAATTTAATAAATTAATATTTTAAACAGAATGAAAGGCTTGTTTAGATCCACGAAAGGTTCAAAGGGCTAAAGATCTGAATCGTATGAGGGAACGTCTAGCAATCCTTAAATGTCGTTTCAGGGCCTCATGACAGCTAGACTTGCGTCCCTTCTAGAGTCGACGGAGAGACAGCCGGACACCACCTATTTCTCGAGACAGCCGGGGTCACCCATTCCTCGAGGTAGCCGGGCGCCACCCATTCCTTTAGGCAGGCGGACGACACTCATTCATCGAGGCAGCAGTGGCCTCAGACCCATCCCGAGGTGTCTGCACCACGTATGCCTAAGATACACCGGGCACTGACTCTTGGCCCTATTACTTCGGAGGGTGGGCTTCATCTTTACCTTCCGCGGTTGATATTTGCATTACCTGCAGTCGATGACTCAGGGGTGCCGATTTATCCACTGCCCCCGTAGGTGACCCCATCAGCGGCGTACCAGTTCGTGTCATTTAGTACGGATCTTATTTTTACGAGGGTATCATCATCGACGACAGAGTCGAAATCCTCCATGTCCGTCCCAACGCACTCAGGTAATGTAATATAAATTATTTGTTTTTTTATAATGTCATAATAAGAATATTAGATTTTAATAATCAATTTGTGATAGACACATTCGGAGCCAAGCTGACAAGGAAGAAGAGAGGCCCCGTCACACGAAAGACTCTAAAGAATACCGTGAGTACCTCAAGAAGGATCGTCATCGATACTAACGGGGATGACAACGTAGTATTGGGCGGAAAGACGAGGATGTACTCCGACCGCGTGGGAGCGCTCATTAGGGATAGAGTCCCAATGTTGTGGTCAGATTGGGGCGAGATCCCACAAGAGGTTAAGGACATGGCTCACAACGCAATGTCGGTGAGTTTACAAAATTCCTAATTAAGGTTATGTATTATATTGTTGATTTATAAAAAACTAAACTAATAAACGATTAAATACATGTGTGGTTTGACGTTCCCCAACACCTGAGGAACACCTGGGCCGACGTTGTGCATGGGGAAAGATACGTTAGAAAGTTAATGAAAAAACAAGATTGTATGTGTAATTAATAATATTTCTCATATTTTTGCGGTATCTGTAGGTACAAGGAGTGGAAAAACAAGTTACGGACCCACTGGACTACGCATGGGAACGCACGTTCTGGTACCCTTGTTGAGTTCCAGTTCAGGGAGTACGAGTGACGTTGGCTTCTGATATCAGAATTCAACAACTCTCATAAACATGTAATTAAAAAAATTAATTGGTTATATTGTTATTAATTAGTATGTTTTTAAATATTTTATTTTTTTCCTTTGTAGGCCGTTTTCCGGGCGAACGCTCAGAACCGGTAACGTAACACAAGGAACCATCATTCCGGTTCTAGACCGTTCGCATCGTTGATGGACGAGGCGACTAGGGAACATCCAGAAGTCAACTGGTACGTCTACACGTACGAGAGACATATCCTGACGCCTAGGAGGATATTGTAAGTCGTTTTACATTTTCAAATTTTTAAAATTATATATATATATATATATATATATATATATATATATATATTTTAAAATGTTAATTAATTATTTTTTCCTATCCAATTAGACAAATGTGAAGCAGGCTAGTGACGAAGTGATGAATACTATAGTGAGGGAGACATGGCCGGACACGTAGGAGGAAGACATGTCTGAAGCTATGTCCCAGATGGACACTTCGGATCCGACGGCTGGGGCGAGGATTATGGACACAACCTTCCTACCGTGAGCAAACAACTTTTAATGCCGGGGTCTAGGAAAGAATGGCGAGGGGGTCCTAAAGACCACTCTAAGATTTCAAAAAAAGGTATTCTCAACCAGCAGCAGGACGACTCAGCTAGAGGCAGAAGTTCAGATACTACGGGAAAAGCATGCCGCCTAGACAGTCTATACTGCCGCTTTACAGGAGTATAATACCGCAGTATATGCCACCCAGCAGGCACAACAGTAGCAGATGTTCCAGTACTTGCAAGAGTTTTCATCTACCCAGCTTCACGGACTTCTGACTACGTCCATACCTATGCCTGTACCCCTACCTCAGCCGTCGCAACCTCTTCCTGACGCAGATATAAATTTAGACGATATAGATTTTATATAGTTAAATAATTATATAGTTTTATGTGTTTATGAACAATTTATAAATATTTTAATGAAAAATATGTTATTTTTAATGGCGTTGTTGGTTATATGAAATTGTTTTGGTGTAATTTGCAGGTTCCTTGGATTGGTAATTTAGAAATTTCGAGGTTTTTTTATGTAATGGACGTATAGCCGACAAAATTTGCCATAATTCGTCGACTATAGTAGTATTTAGCGAACGAAATTTACTATAATTAGTTGGCTATATTATTTTTATTTATTTTTCAATGTTTAGCCGACAAATTATAGTAAATTTTGTCGGCTATAGTTATTTTTTAATTTTTTATTAAATACTTTTGCCAACGAATATACTAAATGTTTTGTCAGCCAAAGTCTCAGGTTATAGTCGACGAAAAATGATTTCATCAGCTTTAGTCTTACTTTAGCCGACGAAAAGTATAAAAAACAAATCGTCGGCTAAGTGTGAAACTATAGCCGATGACCATTTTTATTTCGTCAGTTAAAGGGATAGCCGACAATCCTTTGCCGACGATAACTCATCGGCTAAGAGGGGCCGACGAATTTGGTTAACAGGCCGATGAAAACTTTTCGTCAGCCAAACTACTGATCCTGGTAGTGTTCGTCTTCAATGGCGTGACATCGATATAAACAGGGTTAAACCATGGCGCTGAAAAACGTTATGGATAGTCTTCTATGACGTTTTTCAAACGCCATAGATGTGCTCATGTGTAGTAGTGTAGGAAAGTTAGAAGTTCGAGTTTTTGGGAAATAATGGAATTTGGAAGAAACAGAGACGTGCACAATGTTCTAAAAAGCAACGCCCAGGGCTATCGAGGCGGCGTCTAGGCGCTGGGCGACAAATCACCGTTCCGATTTCACCCAAATTGGCCAAGCTGGGTCCTGATATGAAAATCAGCCGCCTAGGCGGCGCCTGGGAGGCCAGAATAGTTTCTTTTATATAAATTATGAAAACACATCAATGACTATCTAAAAATAAGTAAAATCAAACATGAAAAACACAATATTCTGTTCTAAAGTCTAAACAAATGGCACAATATTGTTTTTTTATTATTTATAAAAAACATTGTTGTTTTATTTTATCTATTTTTGAATAATTTTTACTATTTTAGAACATAATAATGTTTTTATATTTATATTAAATGAATAAAACTATAGAAAATAATAAAAAAAAACTGTCTAGACACCGTCTGGACATTAAGCGCTGGTTGTCTGCCCGACTAGCATGATCGTTTTTTAGAACCTTCCGTGGATCTATTAGATGTCTATGCTTACACCAGACAAAAACAAGACACAAAACAATAGGACCAGCAAAACCAGTCCTGTTCATGAAAATGGCTCCTCACTTGTACTTGCGGACAACCAAAGTCCCAAAATTTATATACTAGTCTTTGTTAAGGGTAGTATTGTTCATAAGGAACAGTATAATGACGGATTTACTCTTCCTCAAATATTTTGCACCCAGCTGCGTCGATCTGTGAGATATTCATCCAACACTCCTGTATCGCTCCTTATCCTTATAGATTTGAGCTGTCTCAAACTCTCTCACCTCCTCTGCTCTCTCCTGTCTCTAACTTTCACTCTCGCTCTCACTCTCACTCGACGCTTCCGATGACAACCACCTCTCTCGATTCCACCGCGAGAACCATAGTCACTGGGGTTTTAGTACTTGACCATTAGTAGCATGACACCCCTAAATTATTTGGCTACCATTTGAAACCTAATATTTTCTTAGTTTTTCTATTATATACGTTTCTTACGTACATAGAAAACTAGAAGAATACCTGATTTGCTCTCTGAAGAACAAGTCATTATGTTTGTCTTACTCTGTCGTAGAGTTATTCCATTTTAATTACGTACCAAAACAATTGTAATAACGTTGACGACCATAATTAACAATGATAATAAGCTAGGAGACCGCGGGTTACATTTCCAGACTGTTCTTCTGTTTCATTCAAAAGCATGTGACTGATGAACATGTAATCTTATCTTGACCAGCTAGTTACGCACTTGAGCGCGCCCATTCTTAATTAACAGTGTTGGAAAAAATTCAATATACCTCATTTACTATGTAAGAACTTAATTACTGAAATTTCTAATTGTATAACGTGTACTATGCAGATACATGAATGAGTACGTAGCACACTGATATATATGATCATAACAACCGTCGAACACAGCACACTGATATATATTGGTAGGGCTGGGTACTTCGTATCGTAATCTCGATTCCGGTTTGATTTCGTATCAAAAAGTGACAGGACGAGACAAAATTTTAAAATGGAGATACCGTCCCGTCCTGATAGTTTGGAAACTGGATGGGACGGGACGAGATCATCCCGAAAGTATAAATGTATTTGTATCTGATCATAACCGTCTAATTTTAAAGGTGTATAATATCTTATAATGAACTCAAAAACATTCGATGAGACGTCCAAAGCCTAAATATAAATTCACAGTACTAGTTTCATACAACACGAGTTAGATAATTCATTCACATTTGATAATGATGATCATATGAAAGATATCGGCCGCCACACCGAAACTATGTAATGATAATTGGAGCTCCTTTGATTTTTTAAACATGAGAGTTTTCTCGAGATCTTACTTAATTAGTTAGATACAAATTACATGCATTTAATTAATTGGTTATCGGTTCCCTTTTCATTTTTACAATTTTTGTTCGTCTTATACTTATATAGAGTTAGAAGATTAGAACTAGAACAATTATACCATGAAAAAAGTAACATCATAGAATATATATATATATACACACGAGAAATTAATACACAATAAAACCCTTATTAATATTAGATAAATTCATATTAACTTTATAAAAATAGATATAAAATTTCTTTAAAAATTTAAGATCAATTTATCTCTTCTATATTTTTTATTTTTATTTTTTGTTCTATTGTTGTATGATTCCGGTCCCGTCCAGTCCTGCCGATCAAAATCGTTCCATAGGTGTCCGGTCTCAAAAATATTTAGAGACGGAACAAATCTCATCTTATTCCATTCCATACCCACCCTATACATTGGTGAGAACAACTAAACCAAGAAGAACCTCTGACAGTTCGGTCGGGCGTAATCTCTTCTCTTTGTTTATTGCCCTGCGGGAGGCCTTCAGTTGCCTACTCAAGACAAGAATGATGACAATAATGAGCATAGCTACAAAAGGAAAATGAAAATGAAAATGAAAATGAAAATGTAGAGTAGAGCAGGCACTTATGCCCTAGCTAGCAGAATCGATGGCATGGAGCACCCATCTAACTTTTTCCCAGACCCATCTCACTTTCATAAACAAGGTCTCCCAGTCAAACCTTAATCAACCTGATTAAGAAAAAGCTAACCACTTATTGGGATCCCTTCAGTATATACTATATACTAGTCATGATCGATCGGCGGTGCCAGAATTTGAAGGTCGGGGTTCAAAGATATATAAAGAAGTATACGTTAAAATTTAGTCAAAGTTACCTGCGTAACTCAAAATTTTGTGTATTTTAATGTACAAACAAATCAAAAATTTATTATATACATATCTTAAAATCATATAAAAATTTAAAATGTACAAATGAAAAATTAAAGTAATAATTTATGCTAAACTTGTTAATTTTTTTATATACTAATAAAAATCAATTATCTTACTTATCTTCATTGTTATCACATAAAAATCATTCAATTAATATATACTTTTTATTATAATTGATTTATCATTCAAATTGATTAATTATGAGAAATGGTTTGACAACTAATTCAAACTTCCAAAACTTCAGGAGGTTCAAACCCTTCAGGCCTAAACATAGGTCCGCCACGATCATGGACTTGTAATATAATCACTGTTGGGGAATCTGTAGGCGTTGTTTAATGAAGCTTGAATTAGGCCGAGTCTATTATACTGGCTTTTCCATGAATATCATTCAGGACTGTTACACAACCGTGGGTCTTTCTTAAAGGATTGAAAGTGAGCTGCAGTATCTGTGGCTATCATGGAAGGCCCTGCTTTTGGAAGCTGCTATATCTTCGAGCTTGGAAAGTTCGGTTGAGATTTTAACCCTAATTTATATATCCCAGCCTATATTAGTAATATGATCGATGATGATCTGGTTGACGAACCCCAAATTCTCTCTGAGTTTTAGATGGCTAGAGATCGGGGAGCTACTTAACATTGGTAAGAACTAAGAAAGGAGGTTGGATTTGTCTGGGTCTGGCCGTCCCTGGGCATTAATAATATGGTGATCAGGCAAATATAACTGAATATATATCGGAATTTGGAACTCGTGTGTGGATGTTGGATATGTCAACCTAATTAAGTTAAACTCAGTATATAATTAGAAAATAATTACCTGGTCTCAAACCCGATATCAAAACTTCAACCTAATCCGGCGCGCAAATGTGCTCTAATTAAGGTCGACCAATTAAGTACGTAGCAAGTGCCATATGATTGAATTGCGGTAGGGTAGATAATTAGCTCAGTAACTCTGTGTAGCTTGCACTCTTCATTATTATATACTGTACTATGTTAGCCTGCGTGACTAAGCCGTGGTCGCAGTCTCCACCTCTGTGACTAAAGAAGGCACAATCCGTGCAAATTTGTGGCACTTCTCAATCTTGAAGTTTAGATTGACGCAAATCTCCTACGAGTAGTCAAAAACACATGACCTGCCGAATCCATTGTTGATCATCCAACAACACCCGGATTCTCTGAATGTTCTCTTTGTGTTGCAGCGCTCTTGGATGCGCTCGCACGAAACTCCCAAACCATTGATCCCAATACAAGACATGACCTTCTCATTCCTCATGGCCATCCGGAGTACAATGGCCCTCCAAAAATATGGTCTCGCTCCGCCTTCTATGAACTGAAACACAGTCACAAACATGTTGGGTTCCTCTTTACGGATGAACGACTTCTTCTTTTGTACGGTTCTAACCCCTGAAAATCGTCACTGTGAAAATACGTATCACCAACGCCTTAATTGTTCCTAGCCTCCCATATATAAAGGTAGAAATAGCCGATATTCTCGTTGAATTGCTGGAAATATGTGTGGTATGCCACCCTTTCAAGAAGCGAGCAGAAGCGAGAACCGAATCGGTTCCTTATGGATCCGATTCCATTCCAAAGACCTCACCGACTGATATGTTACATCTAAAATCGAATATTTTATTATTACGAGTTAAAAATGGACTCTAATATATATTTAATTTATTTTTCACTTCTTTATTCCCAATTTATGATTTTATTAAACGTTGGTCTTTATTTTATAGATATTAAAGTAGACAATGTCATCGAAATCCCCTTTAAGACATTTTATCTTATAGAGGGTCCATCTAAACATTTTTGTTCATTTAATTCCACTTCAGATCCAGACACACCAGCTCTTTTTTTATCTGATACCTAATATACCTTCGACCTACTTGACTCTCTACGAAATCTCTCTCTCTCCACGAAGCTCGACTCTGTCACTGCCAACGCCTCTCTCCTCACCAAGATCAACTACATTACGTGCCGCCGACGCCATTGATGAAAACCTCGATGAAGAAGGACGATTCCAGCGTGTATCCACATCTACCATGTCGTAGATCGGCTTCAATCGTCGATCCAGATTGGAGAGCTCGAAGGCGCTTGGTGACGTTAACTCCCTTCTAAATCGAATTGCCGATGAGACCTGTGATTTCAGCTCCATCTTTGTCCTTCCTAATCACTCCAGGATCTAATTCTCCAACATCGGAGTTGCGACCTCTTGACGTCAAGATCGTCAGAGTCAAATCAATCTCGATCTGCTTCTACTTCAGATCTCATAGAGGTAACACAATTCTTTTTTCCAATTGTTGTTTCTCTCTACGATTCTGTAAATCCGAACACGAGATATGTGAGTGTGATTCACATATGTGTTGCCGGATTGTGATTTGATTCAAATTGTAATGAGCCTCCTGAGCCTTGACACTCTGACAGTAGCTTTACATTATTTCTTTAGTAGATTTCTGGAACTACGGTAGTAGCTTTTTATAAATGCAGAAGTAGTGCTTGGAAGAGATGAATATATTTGCTAAGTAAAGAGCTTGTAATTTTGTTATAGACATTAGTGTGTCACTGGTTTTAATCGAAACCAATTGATACTATGATACCGTGATATTAGCTTTCAATAGTTGTCACCGTATCTTCTGCCATGTCATCGCGTTGTAGAGGTGGAAAAGCGGGTCGTAAAGCACGGGCACAGCACGAGCACAACATGTTTAAAAGTGGCCCGGCACGGCACAAACACGCTACTGGTCCGACACGGCCCAAGCACGTTATCTTAATGGGTCGGGCCTAAAAAAATGAGCCCACGGGACCGGCCCGGCCCAAGCACAATAAGTTAAGACCCACAGCCCGGCCCGCTTTAAAATATATATTTTTTCTTTATAATATTAAGATTATATATTTATAAATAATATAAAATTTGTTTTAAGTGTGAACAATAACTTATAAATACTAATAATTATTCATTTTGATTCCCTTAGACCCATAAAAAGTTTTGTTAAATATTATCAAGTATAAATAATGATCATATATCATATATTTCTTTAGTTTATTGGCAAAGAAAACAAATGATCGATAGAAAATGTAAGTTAGTTTTCATTTGTTTTTGTTTTGGTATACTATGATATCAATTTTGGACTAATTTATATTTTTAACTACAAACGAGTCTGGTAATGGGCCCGGTCCGGCCCGAGCACGGCCCAATATGTTATGGGTTTGGGCCGTGGGCCGGGATGGGCCTTAGATTTGAGTAAATGGGCCAGCCCGGGCCCGAGCTCGTTAAGACGTGGACCGTCGTGAGCCGGCCCGAAGCCTGATTAAACGGGCCGGGCCGTTTGCCACCTCTATCGCGTTGCATCACCTGGGTGATGGATTGTGATAGTATGATTATGTTATCGCATTGCTTCATGTAATATCTTGTTGGATTAATCTCATCAAATCATCCTTACATAGTCACAATCTATGTTTATGGATTGTGTTAGTATCATTATGTGTGTGTTAGTATCCTCTTAACATTCTGATAGTATTTTTATATATCCGTGTTAGTATCTTTTCAACCTAGTGATAATATTTTCTACCTAGGCTAGTATATTTTGAAGATGATGTTAGTATGTTTCTCGCCAATATGGTAGTAATTTTTCAACACACTTGTCACATTCAAGGACTATTTTCGGCCCCGGAACACGGCAGTAACCGTCGTGATCTCGGACTAATGAATAACCAATATGTCATCTGACGTATTGACTACCCAATAGGCCAAAACCCCAAGACTAATTTAAATAAAATGACATAAAAGTGAGGAGCAAATGAATAAATATATAACAATATATACAAGTGCCGAAGGTACACTACTAGGATAAGTATCTTAGCCGACGAAAAATTTTCGTCGGCCTGTTCATCATATTCGTCAGCTAAGGTTATAGCCGATGACGTGTCGTCGGCTAAGAAGTCGTCGGCCATAATTCGTCGGTTAAAGTTATAGCCGACAAAATAAAATCCGTCGTCGGCTATAATCTAACACTTAGCCGACGACATAATATAAAAAATTCGTCGGCTATAATCAGACTTTAGCCGACGAAATATCAATATTTCGTCGGTTTATATGTATGACTTTGGCCGACAAAATATTAATATTTCGTCGACTAAAGTATTTTTAAAAATTAAAAATGAAATAGAGAAAAGCCGACGAAATATAGTTCATTCGTCGGCTAAAGTATTTTAAAAATTAAAAATTAAATAGAGAAAAACCGACGAAATTTACAATATTTCGTCGGCTATGATACTTATAGCCGACGAAATTTACCATATTTCGTCGGCTAAAGGTTGTTGAAAAAAAAAATAGTATAGCCGACGAAATATGGTAAATTTCGTCGGCTATAGTACTTTTTATACTACAAACCCAAACAAAATTTATAAATTACCATCCAAGCAAGCTGCAAATTACAGAAACAATTTCATAACCAACAACAACACACCATCAAAAGTAACATAAACATTTTACAATAAATTTTCAATTTATAAATTGTTAATAAACCTAAAAAGTAAATAAATAATTGTTCATAAACCTAAAAAACTAAATAAAGAATTGTTCATAAACCTAAAAAACTAAATGAAGTCGATATCGTCTAAATCAATATCTGCGCCAAGATGAGGTTGCTGGGGAGGTTGCGGCGGATGAGGTAAGGGAATAGGCGTGGGCATGGGCGGAAGCGGAAGTCCCTGAAGCTGTGCAGCTGAAAAATCTTGCATGTACTGGAACATCTGCTGCTGCTGTGCCTGCTGGGTGGCATATACTGCTGCATTATACTCCTGTAAAGCGGCAGTATATGCTGTCTGGGCGGCCTGTATCGCGGCAGTATATGCTGTCTGGGCGGCTTGCTGTTCCCGTAACATCTGAACTTCCGCCTCAAGCTGAGTCGTTCTGCTGCTGGTCGAGGCTCATTTTTTCTGAAACCCGGGAGTGGTCTTCAGTACCCCCTCGCCCTTCTTTCCTAGACCCCGACAGTAGAAGTTATTTCCTCGCAGTGGGAATGCTGTGCCCATGATCCTGGCCCCAACGCTGAGATCCGAAGTGTCGATCCGGGACATGGCTTCAGACATGTCTTCCTCTTGCGTGTCAGGCCATGTCTCCCTGACTATAGCAGCCATCACCTCGTCACTAGCCTGCCTCACCCTCGCCTAATTTGATAGGAAAAAAAATTAATTAACATTTAAAATATATATATATATATAAATATAATTTACTAAATTTTAAAACGTAAAACGACTTACGTACAATATCCTCCTGGGCGTCAGGATATGCCTTCTCGTACGTATAGACGTACCGGTTGACCTCTAGATGTTCCCTGGCCGCCTCCTCCATCAAAAATGCGAACGGTCTAGAACCGGCATGATGGTTCATTATGTTGCGTTGCCGGTTTTGAGCGTTCACCCGGGAAACGGCCTACAAAGGAATCAAATTAGTAAAATATTTTAAAACGTATTAAATATAATTCAATATAATAAATAATTATTTTTAATTACTTGTTTATGTGGGTTGTTGAATTCCGATATCAGAAGCCAACGCCACTCGTATTCCCTGAACTGGAACTCAAGGGGGGTGCCAGAACGTTCGTTCCCATGCGAAGTCCAGTGGGTCCGTAACAAGTTCTTCCACTCCTTGTACCTGTAATACGCCAAAAAATATAAATATTATTAATTATACATAATTTTCTTTTGTCCTTAACTTTGCAACGTACCTTCCCCCATGCACAACGTCCGCCCAGGTGTTCCTCTGGCACCTGCATTAAAACATTTATTAGTTTAGGCGTTCATAAATCTACAATGTAATAAATAATGTTCAATGTGAATTTTGTTATACTTACCGACATGGCGTTGTGGACCATGTCCTTAACCTCCTGTGGGACCTCGCCCCAGTCTGACCACAACATAGGGACTCTATCCCTAATAAGCGCTCCCACGCGGCCAGAGTACATCCTCGTCTTGCCGCCCGATACTACGTTCTCATCCCCGTCAGTATCAATGACGATCCTTCCCGAGGTACTCATTGTCTTCCCGAGAGCTTTCCCTGTGACGGGACCTCTCTTCTTCCTTGTCGGCTTGGCTCCGACGGTGCCTATCATAAATTGATTATTAGTAAATTAATTTTATTATAACATTATAACATAACAAATTACTTATATAATCATTACCTGAGGGCGTTGGGGCGGATGCGACGGACTCAGACTCTGCCGCCGACGATGATACCCTCGCAGAAATTAAATCTGTATCAAACGGCACGAACAGGTACACCGCTGATGGGGTCACCTGCGGGGGTAGTGGATAAATCGGCGCCCCTGAGTCATCAACTGCAGGTATTGCCGGTATCAAGCGAGGAAGGTAGAGAAGAGGCGGCGACATCTGTACCCCGGAAGACCCACCCTCCGATGCAGTAGGGCCCGGTGCCGGTGCCATGTGTATCTCAGGCATACGTGGTGCAGACACCTCCGCCTGAGTCGGAGGCCACAGCTGCCTCGAGGAGTGAGGGACGCTAGGCTGCTTGGAGGAGCGAGGTACGCAAGGCTGCCTGGAGGAGCGAGGGGCGTCCGGCTGGCTGGATGAGCGAGGGGCGCTAGGCTGCCTGGAGGCGGGAGGGGCATCCGGCTGCCTGGAGGAATGTGTGGCCTGTCGCTGTGTCGGCCCTAGAAGAGACGCCCGTTGGGCCGTCATTGGGCCCTGAAACGAACCCCGAGGGTTGCTAGACGTTCCCTCAGACGATTCACCCCTTTGGCCCTTCGAACTCTTTGATTTACTAAATAATCCTTTCATCCTAAATAATATAATTAATATTTTGTTAAATATATAAAATTATAAAAAAAATGAACAACATTATCACAAATTAATTTAATATACCAATTAATATTGTAATATACCCAAATATATTAAAATTTTCCAAATTCACCCAAAATCACTAAATACAACCAAATTCACCCAAATTCACCGAAATCACTAAATACATCCAAATTCACCCGAAATCACTAAATACACCCCAAATCACTAAATACACCCAAATTCACCCAAAATCCCTAAATACACCTAAATACACCCAAATTCACCCAAATCACTAAATACACCCAAATATACACCCAAATTCAGTAAATACACCCAATATAATTCAATATTATCACAACCACAACATTATCACAAACCCTAATTATCATATAATTCATTATATTAAAAAAACAAATGAAATTAGTTCTATAATACAATATAAATATGAAATTGCATACCTTATTTGTTTGGGAGATGAGGGAGGCGGAGTGGAGGCCGGAATTCGTCGAAAAAAGTGAAAGAAAATCGAGAGGAGAGGGAGAAACCGTCCGGCCGAGAAGGAAAAAGAGGAGAAAATAGGGATCTGTCGACTGGGTCCGAATATATACGAAGAAGTATAGGCGACAAATAAAAAATTCGTCGGCTATAGTCCCACTTTTAGCCGACGAATTTACTTAAAAACTTCGTTGGCTATAGTCCCACTTTTAGCCGACGAAATTACTACGAATGTTTAGTAATTTCGTCGGCTAAAGTACATTTTATAATTATTTAGTAATTTCATGTACAATTTATATGTTTTATCTTGTGAAACGAAAAACCGACCGTCAGATATCATCATTATGTTGAAACATGTGTGAGGGTAAATTTTCAGCATCATCGGACAAACTTAAGGGCTCGATCCGCACGGTCAATCCCTTTAGTCAAACCCCTAAACACAAACAAACGGTGATTTGGCCACCTAAATTACGTATTCTGTCCGGACCTTCAACTACAAATAGTTTCATATCGAGGAGACGCAACTAGTGGTATAAAAGTTATAAGAAAAATAACCGTCAGAGATAGGGCGTCCTCTATGGTGAAAGAATAGAAAAAATGCAATGACCGTAAGTATTGGCACCGAAACTTATCGGAATTACGTGAAATTTCAACCATAGACATATTTCATCGTTTCGGTCATATCTTATCTCACGACTTTTTTTCGTTTGAAGCATCTACGTATAGTTTGTTTTTAAAACGGAACATTTACTTAACACTTGGTAAATTAGTTATACAACATTAGTAGGCATATTTTGATTGTGACAATCCATCTTGTGAAACGAAAAACCGACCGTCAGATATCATCATTATGTTGAAACATGTGTGAGGGTAAATTTTCAGCATCATCGGACAAACTTAAGGGCTCGATCCGCACGGTCAATCCCGTTAGTCAAACCCCTAAACACAAACGAACGGTGATTTGGCCGCCTAAATCAATAAGGCGAGCGTCTAAATCACGAATTCGAACCGAACGACCCACTTTAAAATTATTAAAGCGAATTGTAGAGGAGTCAGGAATACCTATTGCACTGTGTTCTTGATACGCAACATCTTCTTCCTCGTCTTCGGCCTCTCCAAGTGTAGCCGCCCGGTAAATGTTTCGAGGGTGCACAAGATTGACGACTTTCCACGCGTCACCCTTAACAAGGTCATCAAGATAAAACACTTGTTTCACCGATGTCGCAAAAACAAACGGGTCATCTTCGTAACAGCTTGTACCAGTGTTCACCGATAAAATCCCGTACTGATCAATCTTCATGCTCTGCGAGCTTCTAGTATCAAACCATCTACACTTGAACAGGTGCACGGTCATGCCTTGCCCATAAACGAGTTTCACCACTGAATCAAGAACACCGTAATAATCAACTCCATTCCGGCCACCATGCGCCATAACCCCAGAATTCTGTGTTCTTCGTCTGTTGTCTCTCTGTTCATATTTGGGGACCATCAAATTGAATATGGTTCATCTGCAACCAAATATTCAATGTATTGTAAATATGAATAATTATGCAATCAATGAGTCATGAACAGAAATAAAGAATTACATACCCAACCGCCAAAATAGTTCGCGAACTCCTTGTTGTGGTAATCGAGATCACCTTGAATGTCTGGACAGTATAGATAGATGTCTTTCCAGTATTCAACTTCTTGACAGTTAATCAATACCCACCAATGGGCTATGACGAGCTCATGGGGTTGCAACTTGTAGGACTCTGGTAAAATTCCATAAACTTCAACATCATTTGAGACTATGGAAAGGTTAAACTTCGGTTCATCAACCGGTATGGTTTGTGGAGTTTCCTTCAATGCTCCTAGATACAACTTCATGTAGGTGACGCAATCGTGCGCAATATATGCTTCTGCTATACATCCTTCAGGCGCGGATTTGTTAGCCACATAAGCTTTGTAGTCTCCAAGTTGTCTGTAAATAAATAAATTTGTTGTCATATGTTACGATTATACAATGAACATGTACAATAAAAACATTAGGTGTAAAAAACATACCTTTCCATAGGATACATCCAAGTATAGTGTACTGGACCGGTAAGCAACAATTGCTCGGGAAGATGGATCATCAGGTGCGGCATGATGTCAAAAAAATTTGGAGGAAATATTCTCTCAAATTTACACATGATATAAATAATGTCCTGTTGCATTTCCCGGAGATCAAATTTTGTCACTTCCCTTGTGCATAACTTCTGGAAGAATCTTGACAACGCTACTAACGGCTCCACCACCTGACGGGGAAGGAACGGTCGAATGAAAATAGGGAAGAGACGTTGTAGCAGAATATGACAGTCATGACTCTTTAACCCGTACATTTTATTGTCCCGAATGTTTACACACCGGGCTATATTTCCTGCTTAGCCTGAAGGATACTTCACAGAACTCAACCACCTGAAAATTATGTTCTTCTGTTCAGGCTTCACGGTGTACGGAGCTTGAGGCATTTTTTTCTTCCCTTCTTTCAACCACAAATGTCTTCGTATCTCCATTTTTTAAGATCAATGCGTGCCTTCGGACCGTCTTTCGTTTTTCCCTCCAAGTTCAGCACGGTTCCCACCACACTGTCACACACATTCTTTTCTATGTGCATCACATCTAGGTAGTGCCTGATCAACAACTTACTCCAGTATGGGAGTTCCCAGAATATGCTCTTATGTGTCCAAAATTTATACCTGTCGGGTCTGTCAGGTATTGCCGCCACTATATTGGGATGATTGCTGAGCTGCCCAAAATCATACTCATTAAGCACTGCTAATATTTCTTCCCCTGTCCATCTTCTAGGAGGCACACCAAGTTCTACAGTCCCATCAAATGCCTTTTCATCGAACCGCCATTCGTGATCATACGGAAGGAGAGTACGGTGACCCAATCTACATATCTTGTTGCAATGACTACTGCTCCCCTCATCGCTTAGGCACTCTGGACAAGCCTTGTATCCCCTAACAACGTTGCCCGACAACATCCCACGAGCAGGAAAATCACTAATGGTACCAACAACCATAGCATGCATCTGGAACATCTCGTGCATGAACTTATCATAAGTGGGATGACCAACGTCCCAAAAAAACTTAAGCTCTTCAATCAAGGGTCTCAAATACACATCGAGACACTTCCCTGGATAACCGGGTCCCGAAATCAACAAACTCAACATATTGTATTCCTTCTTCATGCACATCCATGGAGGAAGATTGTATGGTACCAAAATCACCGGCCATACACTGTATTGAAGACTCATGTTGCCAAAAGGATTGAACCCGTCGGACGAGAGCCCGAGCCTCACATTTCGGACCTCTGATACAAAATGAGGAAACTCCCTGTCTATATGCTTCCAGGCCTCCCCGTCAGCCAGTGTTCAAAAAAACGCTAGGCGCTAGTCGGGCGGTCAGCCACCTTCTAGCGCCCAGAGCGCCTAGGCGGGGCCTAGACGGGGCCTAGGCGGTTTTACCTTTTTTAAAAATATATATATATATATATTTATATTTTATAATATAATTTTAATTCTATATAATACTGAAATAGACATTTACCAACAATCAAATTGATCCATCAACAATCAAATAATAATACATGAGCTTCCAAACAACTCTAAAACGAAAACTGATCATAAAAACATACATATAAACTCAAACATGCAAAGACAATCAAGTACTACTACCACAAAATAAAAGTGTCTAAACCCATGCTAAGACAATCAAGTACTACTACCACAAAATAAAAGTGTCTAGCATATATTACAACAAAAACAAACATAGCAATTGAAAACTTAGGCATCTATCTCTTCTTGAAAGCCCTCCAAGACTCCTTTTTGCTTTTTGCTTCTTCTATTGCCGCTTTGCATTTGGCTTTAGCCTCCTCCGTACACATTGAACATGAGGATACATTTCCCTTGATATTGGCTATATGTTGCTTCATTCTATATATTCCACCACTAACCACTTTCATGCAAAACTTACACTTTAACTTATCCGGATTAGAAGGATCCGCCAATACCGCAAACTCCCACCCCACATCACTTGAATTACGCTTCAATGAATTATCTGAAGATGTCATTGAATTAGATGCTCCAGAAGATTCATTCGCAGCCATTATAGACCTGAAAAATGATTGCAAATAATCGATACAACAAATAGACGATAGACGATCGATTCTGAATACACTGAAACAGAAACTTGAAACAGAAACTTCATAGAGCAGAAAACAAACTTCAACAGACTCAAACAGAAACTTGAACAGAGACTCAAACAGAAACTTAAACAGAGACTCAAACAGAAACTTCAACAGAGACTCAAACAGAAACTTGAAACAGACACTTCACTGAAAAACGTACCTATCTATCCATTTCCGTATACGAAAACAAAATTGAGCTGCCACACCACATAAACAACATAGAGCAGAAAAATAAACTTCATAGACGATCGATTGATTCGATTCTGAATACAGAGACTCAAACAGAATTGAGTAAAACACCACATAAATTGAGCTGCCACACCACATAAACAACATAGAGCAGAAAAATAAACTTCATAGACGATCGATTGATTCGATTCTGAATACAGAGACTCAAACAGAATTGAGTAAAACACCACATAAATTGAGCTGCCACACCACATAAACAACATAGAGCAGAAAAATAAGAGAGAGAGAGAGGAGAAGCGGACCGGAAACGAACTCGCCGGCAGTGGAGTTGGGGCGGAGTATGGACTCAGACTCGGTTACGTCGGAGATGAGGTGGCCGTTAATGGCCTTGAGGCGTCGCTGAGCCTGAGGAATCGATAGGAATCAATAGAAACTTCAAACAGAAACTTCGTAACTTCTCTGAAGAATTACCGATAGGAATCGCCGGTGGAGCACGTGGAGGCCGAAGCTCGCGAGGCAGGTGGGTCAAAACGCTGTCGCCGAGACTCGCAGGGCTGCTGGGACGCGACGCCGAAGGTGGCTGGGCCGATGGGTGGCGGCGCTGGTGGGTTTTTGCGAGAGAGAGAATTCGAGAGGCGCTGGTGACTGGTGAGAATTCGAGAGGCGAATGGAGACTGTCGCCTAAACCTAAAAAAAGTGTCGAATGGAGAAGTCTAAACATAAAAAAAGTGCAACGACAGATCAACCCGCCCAGCCCGACTTAACCCGCCTAGCCCGCCGCCCAGCCCGCCTAGCCACCGCCTAGGCGTCCGATTTTTAGATGAAAAACCAACTCCGATTTTTTCACATTTTTGGGCAAAATCGGGGCGGCCTGCCACCTTCCAGCGCCTAGGCGCCGCCTAGGCGGCCGCCTAGGCCGATTTTTCAAACACTGCCGTCAGCAGGGTGTATAAGGGTATCTTCGCCTTGCAATTCCCTATCATCGTGCCATCTCATAGATTTGGCCGTGTGTGATGACATGTACAACCGTTCCAGCCTATCCCTCAACGGGAAATACCGAAGTACCTTCATAGGTTTCCTATTGCCTGCAGGAGTCAACTTATTCCTGTCACTCTGACATACTGGACATGTGTCAAGGTCACCAAGGTCATTCCCTTCTGGATCTTTACCCCAGAAGAGAACACAATCATATCTGCATGCATGGATCTTGATGTAGGAAAGCCCAAGATCTTTCAGTATACATCGGACCTTATGATGAGTGGTAGGAAGACGATGACCTTGGGGCAGCATCGAAGCAGTGTACTGTAGATACTCATCAACAGCCTTCACAGTCGATTTTGTCTCAACTTTAATCTTCATAACGTCCATCACACTTTCAAGAACCGTTTTCTGACAACCGGGGTACACAGGGGTCTGTTGGAAAGCAAGTAGTTTGTTGTACCTGTCAATACCAGCAGTGTTGACAACTCTAGGGAACGGCTGCACCGGCTCAGACATATACGGTCCTTCAAAGCATACACCCCTCTCATAAGGAAACATATCGTTGATGAAGGCCGTTGTTGGATCGTTGGATGTACTGCCCGTCTCAGAAAATTGCCCATGATCATGCGGACCCCTTGATGATGTTTCACCATGATATATCCAACATATGTACTTCTCCCAAAACCCATTACTTTTAAGGTGCTGCCAAACCTTGTAAATTGGAAATCGATACATATCGCTGCGACACTGACATTTAGTGCACGGACAATAGAAAATTGTATTCCCTTTAGCATTATTCATCACATATTCAATAAAACTAACAACTCCTTTAGCATATCTTTTGTCCCATTTTGGAAGCGAAATCCAACTCTTATCCATATCCTGAGAATATAACATAATATATATGTATAAACGCTAATTAATTAAATTTACGAATCATTCAATTTATATTATATCTGCAGTTAACGTACAATTAATATATATATATACATGCATATATATAATAATTACTAATTAATATAATCAAATTAATATATATATATAACAACAACTTCATATATATTATCAAACCCAAATCGATCAACTCAATCACACTCAAAACACAATATAATCAACTCTAATTAAAACTCAAAATCAATGCATAACGAAAATAAAACTCTTAAATCAACTCAAAAACAAGATATATACACATATACGTACCTATATATAGCGCCACAAACTAATTTCGGACAGATTTCGACAACACCCAACAATTTCGCCAACCCCAAAACTTTTTCTCCCGTTTTTTCTTTCACATCAGCTATTGTCTAGATCTGGAAATATAAAGACTTTTAGCCGACGAAATTATATATATCGTCGGCTAAAGTTTTAAAATTTCGTCGGCTATAGTTCACAGACTATAGCCGACGAAAAAAACTATTTTAGCCGACGACACAACATTTCGTCGGCTAAAATTCCACTTTAGCCGACGAAAATTTCACTTAGGCGATGAAAAAAAAATTCGTCAGCCTGTTTTTTTTTTTTCGTCGGCTATGATTCTTATTCTGGTAGTGGTAGCTTTCATCGGTGATTAAACAATTCGTAAAACATGCAACAACCAAAAACTGTATTTGGTTTTAATAGGCAGATTTAAAGTCAATAGTGAATTGTAAAAGTCAACGTTCAAAGTCAATAGTGAATAGTATAAGTCAACCGGTCATACCATAAAACCGTAAAAGTGGCAAGTTGTAATATTGAAAACTGACAGGGGCATTTTGGTCAATTCACCTCACAGTAAAAATGTAAAATGTAAATCTACCGGTCGAAAAGTTCGCTGGAAAACGAAGCTTTTTCCGACCAAACCAGCTCCCAACACCTGCACAACACTCTTCTACAACATCCTAGCAACACAACAAGCCAAGATACAAGAGAAAAGGTGGAGAATTTACCCTTGAAGTCGATTTTCTGTTTTTCCGGCGATTCTCCTCCGGTCGAGCTTCGCTCGCCTCCTCCTCCCTCCTCCTCGCTCCTGGTGGCGCCTGGGAGCTTGCTTGCTCCTCCGATGTACTAGTTTGGCTCGATGGTGAATGCACAGTGCTTCGGTTCTTCCTCGACTGAGCGGCGCTCTCGGCAGCGCTGGCTTGGCTGGTGGTCTGAGCTAGGTCGTCGGGGCAGTGCCAGCTCGCTAGTGGCGGCGGTGAGGCAGCACTCGCGCCGGTGCTGGAGCGGCTGGATCGACTCAGTCACTGCTCGAAGAGAGAGAAAGAGAGGTCGAGCAGAAGAGGAAGGAGAAAGGGAAAGAAAGAGAAAGAGAAAGTGGAGAGATAAGGGAGAGAGAGACAAAGGTTTTTATAAAACCTTTTATCGACGGCCACGATTCGTCGAACGAATCCAACGGCCACGATCTCCTCCAACTTTTAAAATAACGAAAAAACTCAAAAACGTTTTCTGTAAATCACACACTGAAAATGATTTGTCAAATCACGTCCGTAAAACAGGACAAATACGTAGAGTGCCAGAAAAACATTTCGTAAATACTCATACGCAAGTGGCGACGTTCGCTCTAATGTTAAAATATTAGAGTACATTCTCGACGTACCAAAAAGAAGTCATAAATGAACCCTAGATGTTTCGGATAATTAATAAAATTAGTCGAGGTCTCACACTCTACCCCACTTGAAGAAATTTCGTCCTCGAAATAAGACAAGACGTCAATCAAGGTTCCGGTAAGTCTTCTGCATAACTTTCTCAAGCTCTCAAGTAGCTTTTCTTCACTATGTCGATCCCATTGCACTTTCACAATTGGAACCTCATGGTTCGTGAGCTTCCTCACATCATGATCCAAGATGCGGTATGAACTCTCATCGTAAGAAGCATCATTGTGCACCTGCATATCTGTCCAAACAATAATTCTGTGGGGCTCCCAGTGGGCTTCTCGTAATCGTGACGTGTGACACGTCATACATATGCTGTAACTTTGGCGGCAAGTGAATCTAGTAAACATATCCAACTCTCTGGGCTACCATGAAAGCCCAACTCTTCCTACAATGATTGCCAAAGCTTGGATGTGACTCGTGGGTCACGATCCGAGATGATCGATGCTCTCTAGTATCATATGCGGTCCGATCACTTCACTAATGTACAAATTAACAAGGTACCGAGTCAGTTCATCTTGACTGGAAGAAAATGAACAGATTTCGTCAATCAACTGGTGCATCCACATGACGTCTCCTGTAGGGATGTTCAACAAGATGCCTCTAGTGGCTAACCGTGTCATTTATTGTGTAATGCTCTAACTATAGTGGTAGAGAAATTTACACGCCTCAACTCTGACTTGTGAAGTCAATAACATAAATAGCTCAGTGGTGTTAGCTAGAAAGAACTGTAATCCTATAACATGTAATCTCAAAACAGAGACTAACTCTCAAATAATCAAGGTTGACTATATCAAAATCAAGGGGTTACCAAAATAACTATGCACATGGATTCTGCCATTTACAGGTTATACTCAGCCTCTCTTAAATCACCGGAATTTCTTTCGAAGCTTCCTGTACACATCAGGACAAACGATCCACGTAGGGATCGAACACAGTTGCTCAAACATAGAAACACACTGTGCCAAGCCAAACTCTGCATTGAACTTTTCCTCCACAAACGAATGTGAAACAAGTGTCAAGCAGGACACTAAAATCTCCAGTAGTCCACGTGTTGAGACTATCACATCCTCATACAGTAGGGGAAACACATCCGACGTACATCATCTCGAATCTTAGAGCAAGTAGGTCATCGAAAGAGACAATCATAGACTGGTCCACTTACAGTCTGAACTCATGGCCCACCAAATCAAACATGTCAAGGGCGTGCTCATAAATCTGGATAGTAGCATGACGAACTCGAAGTGTCAAAACAACAATCGAGGTTTATCGTCTCGGAATACTCCTCAGGTACTCATAGCTAAACATAATAAGGGTACGAGTCAATCTTCAAGAAGAATCACTTTCGCAACGAAATCCACAAGTCTAACTCGTCGCCAAGCTGAAACGGAAAATCTCGTTTGATCACAAGATTCAATCCAAACGATATGGAATCTTAAGGATGAGTTCACACGTCGTCAATGAAACTGGAGTCAAGAAAAGCTTAATGCTTCTGCAAGTAAGGCCCACATCAGATGGACATATAAGGGTCAACGCTCCTCAAGGTGGATGCATGGTTCGTGAAGAAGACACTCACACTCACGTCGAAACAGCTAGAACGTCGATAACAAGGTAGCCTCATGGTGCCTCGAAAGATGACATGTTGCCTCATCCACTACGTCAACTTTCATAACACAGCATCACATGCTCCTTTACTTTGCAACGTTAAGTCGTAAAGGCGTAGGTCTTCCATACTGCTACTCAAACTTATCTAGAAATCTTTTTTCGAAAAGCTGTTGTCGTCTTTTGCGTCTAACCTCGAACTCGCAACGACATCTGTAAGTAAACTTTCGCTTACTCTTCTCGAACTTGGTTGAACTGTGAGTTGCTAACATCTTCTAGCGTCACTTTATATGGTTATGCTTGCCTCCATTGTCTTCAACCTGTCGATGAACATGTGGCAAAGTAAGTCCTCCACGCACTCATGGCACGTCACATCTGTCTTCTTTAAAGCTAAAATGTCGCGTCGTCAAATCGTCCCATCGCTCAAGATACACGATCGAGTAAGAACTTCTAGTCGTCCACGTAAGAGGAAGTCACGCAAGACTTTTGGTAATAGACCACACTTCTTTCATTTCTGGTTATAACAACCGAATGAACTGGTCACAAGAAATTTCCAAACTACTCAAAGGAAAGTTAAAGAGCTGCAATAGTCAAGAACATGATACCAAAGGGTTGCAGACACAAATAGTGATACAAGGGTCATTTGACACCTGAAACAAGAATCAAACACCAGTGAGGATCTCAAGTTAAGAAAACACTACGATGCATGAATGACGCTCGTAAGGATCGAACAAATTCACTCATGCCTCATTATAAGACAAAAAGTCCAAGGGATTCGAACAATCAAAGTCAAGTCCGATTTAGAAAGGGAGAGCAAAACAACAAAGACTCTCCTAGCAGTAGCAAGCTTTAAAACAACCTTAGTCTAAATAAAATAGGTCACAACAACCTAACGGTCAATGAAAAGGGGAGTTCTAAATCCAGAAAGGAACACAAAGGCACGAAAATCTCCTAAATGATGACACGTCTCAAAGCGGTGATGATAACAAACAAGGTCTCTAAAATACAAGGACAGACCACAGGATGAAACAAGGATCAAACAAAGTCCAGGTTATAAGACTAGGAGATTAAGTCGTGAAAAAGGTGGTACAAACTCGGAGTAATCCACTTCGGTTTCTAAGGAAACTCGATAACTGCTTCCGAACACTACCACAAACGTACCATGTGACTCGAGGTGGTACAACTGATGGAGTCAACACTTCCCATGCAATGGGTTCCAGCACTTCCTTAAAGCTCTTTAATGCAACACGAGGTCGTCACGTAAATGCGTCAAATATACTATTCACATGAAGATGGCGGGCATCTTTACAATCTCTGTAGTTTTCTCCAATCCAACGCTCTTAGTTACTCGTCTCAATTCAGCCTGTACCAGATTGGTGCAGTGAATCTCACGACGTATCAGTAAACAAGCACGTCGTCTTACCCAAGAGTGTCGAACTCTTAGACATCTCATCTCCACGAAAAAGCTGAGAGAAACGCTCACGGAAAGAGTCTTCTTTCCACTCCAAGGTTACGTCGCTCATTACTAGTCTCACCACTAGTCACGAGGTAACCGAGTAATCAAAATATCTCTACCTCAGAACCTCCAATAAACACCCAACTCTCCTCATAGTCACTTGCTCCTCACGTGTAGGGGGTGGTGCACTCTCAAGGTACGAAATGCTCACAATCGTTTCGGTGACTCTATGGCATGGCAACATCCTGAATGAATACTAGGAAACAAAGGGATACCCAATACCAAAACAAACGTTCGGTTCTAATGAAGTGAAAAAAATCTGACGATCTCAAAGAGGTACGAACTCCAAATAAGAATGGCTCGATCTCCGATGATAGAAATGGTGGAATAACGAATGGCTCATGCAATGACATCTGCATTGCTTGCAACCAAGCAGACAATACGACTCGAAGAAATAACTTAGTACCAGAGTGACACGGAATGTACCAAAAATGATGCTCTGATACCAAGTAATTACTGTCGCATCCTGGGACTATTTCCGGCCTCGGAACACGGCAGTAACCGCCGTGATCCCAGACTAATTAATAATCAATACGTCATCTGACGTATTGACTACCCACTAGGCCGAAACCATAAGGCTAATTTAAATAAAATGACGTAAAAGTGATGAGCAAAAGAATAAATAAATAATAATATATACAAGTGCGAAATGTAGAGTACAAGACTTAGACTACAAGATACATGAAGAAAGTCCATGTCAGTGAATATACACATGGACCAACGAGCAAAGTACAAGTGGATAAAAGCTCGATAGGTCAGAGTGTGCCAAATGCGTCTAAAAACCAACAGTCACGGAGATCGAAAAGCTGAAGTACCACGAAGGATGAAAAGCTCCTCTAGGGTGATCCCGAAATACAGATGTTGAACAACACGCACTGCCAAGCCCCTAGTCATCGATCCATCTCTCTTAAAGCAAGTCTACCAGGTACCTGCAAAGTAGGGGTGAGCACTCGTCCTCGCTAACGCAAAAGGGGCCGAACCAAACTAAGATAGGGTTTGAAGACAAAGGTGTAGTTCTCATAAGTAGATACTACATATAGCTTTCGTAGGTGATTAAACAATTCGTAAAACATGCAACAAACAAAAACTGTATTTGGTTTTAATAGGCAGATTTAAATAAATTCTTTTTCCATGTGTCAATGCTAACATCAAAATGACTGAGCGCTCAAAGTAACAAATAACCTGCAGAGCTTCACAGATCTGGGCGGTCGAATCCCGGGTTTGTCTTCACAGCAAACCGGGGTCAACTACCTATGCGCCCGAAAACGCGTAGTAGCGAGAGTGTCCATTTACAGTTAATGCCCAACAGATCACTCATAACAACACCGCACTTATGACTCGCATAACTCTGTGCGAGACGAGCGTAAGCGGGAAAATAAAATAAACAAGGCATTGCCCCTCCGGAGGTTCACGGTTATCGACACCGTGGGAAAACATAGTCTAAACACTAGGTCCCGTCACTCTCCAGCCAAACGCTGGAAATCAGGACAACGGTATTACTTTTCGATCCGAAACATCACGTGTCTAGCCTCGGTTTTCTAAAAATTTTATGAAGCGATAAAGTAAGAAAACATATATCGCAAGGCATCGACTATGCACAAACAAACATTATATAACTTTTATATAGTAGAGCACTACACAAATCCGAAATCCTCGTGCTCCAAGCCTCACTCCTCAAGTTCTGAGTGTAGGCGAAATCTTCATCCGTCAAAAGACAAGTCAACGACTAAACAAGTCGAAAGTAGAAACGTAACAGTCATTCTATGGTCAACTACCCACTTTCCTAGTTTGACTAGGAAAGATCAAAGATTGACCTTAGGGTTGACCATTCCTGGATTGACCAAGTCTACTGAGTTGGTCAAAGTTGAACAAAACTTGGTAAACTCGACAAATTACCGTTTATTTTCCTGAAACTCGAGTCTAATTATTTGATGCCTCGATTCTTGAACCGGGCGAGAATCGGGATCATTACTCGTTCGGTACTTACGTCTTTCCATCGTCTATTTAATTTATAAAAACTTTAAACCATTTAACCATAGTGGTAAAACGTAAAAATTAATCTTCTACTGTAAAAGTCAAAAGTCAACCATGAATAGTAAAATTCAACGGTCAACCATGAATAATAAAAGTCAAAGGGCAATTGTCAAAAGTCAACTGGTGAATAATAAAAGTCAAAGGTCAACTGGTAAATAGTATCAGTCAACTGGTCAAACTATAAATAATAAAAGTCAACCGGTCAACTGTATTAGAAAAAGTCAAACTATAATTAGTAAATTCAACCAGTAAATAATAAAAGTCAACTAATCAAACTGTTAATAGTAAAAGTCCACCTGTCGAACTATAAATAGTGAAAGTCAATCAATAAATAGTAAAAGTCAACCAGCCAAACTGTAAATAGTAAAAGTCATCTGGTCAAACTGTAAATAGTAAAAATCAACCTATAAATAGTAAAAGTCAACCGGTCAAACGTATAAGTCCTCATAAACATATAATTAAAAAAATGAATTGGTTAAATCTTTATTAAGTACGCCTGTTTTTAAATATTTTACTAATATTTTATTTTTTTTCTTTGAAAGCCGTTTCTCAGGCGAACGCTTAGAACAGGCAACGCAACACAAGGAACCATCATGCCGGTTCTAGATCGTTCGCATCATTGATGGACGAGGCGGCCAGAGAACATCCAGAAGTCAACCGGTACGTCTATACGTACGAGAAGGCATATCCTGACACCTAGGAGAATATTGTAAATCATATTACGTTTTCAACTTTTTTACTTATATATATATATATATATATATGTAAAAATGTTAATTTATTTATATTTTTTCTATAAGGCAGGCTAGTGACGAGGTGATGACTGCTATAGTGAGGGAGACATGACTGTACACGCAGGAGGAAGAGATGTCTGAAGTCATGTCCCGGATCGACACTTCTGACCTGAGGGTTGGGGCGAAGATCAAGGGCACAGCCTTCTCACCATAAGGAAACAAGTTCTACTTCCGAGGTCTAGGAAAGATGGGAGGGGAGTCCTGAAGTCCACTCCAGGATTTCAAAGAAAGGCAGTCTCGACCAACATCAAGACGACTCAGCTAGAGGCGGAAGTTCAGATGTTACGGGAACAGCAACCCAAACAGCCTATATTGCTGCCTTACAAGAGTATAATGTTGCGGTATATGCCACCCAGCAAGCTCAACAACAGCAGCAGATGTTCCAGTACTTGTAAGAGTTTTCAGCTGCCCAGCTTCAGGGACCTCCGGCTCCGCCCATACCTACGCCTATACCCCTACCTCAGCCGCCACAACCTCCTCCTGAAGCAGATATAAATTTAGACAATATAGATTTTGTATAGTTAAATAATTATATAGTTTTATATGTTTATGAACAATTTATAAATATTTTAATGAAAAAAGTGTTGTCACTATTGATGATGTTGTTGGTTATATGGAATTGTTTTGGTGTAATTTGCAGGTTGCTTAAAATAGTAATTTAGAAATTTCGGGTTTTTTTACTGGAATGTACTTATAGCCGACGAAATTTGTCATAATTCATCTGCTATAGCATTTTTATTTATTTTTTATTAAGGTTTAACCAACAAATTATAGCTAAATTCGTCGACTAAAATAGTATTTAGTGGACGAATTAATTTTTATTTATTTTTGATTAAGGTTTAACCGACAAATTATAGCTAAATTCGTCGACTAAAATAGTATTTAGTGGACGAATTTATTATAATTCGTCGGCTATATTATTTTTATTTTATTTTTCAAGGTTTAGCCGACGAATCATAGAAAATTTTTTCGGCTAAATACTACTATGGTTTTTTAAACTTTTTTCATTAAATACTTTAGCCGACGAATATATTAAATGTTTCGTCGACTAAAGTGTAAGACTACGGTCGACGAAACATCATTTCGTCGGCTATATGATGACACTTTAGCCGAGGAAATAGATAAAATTTTCGTCGGCTAAAGTCTCAGACTATAGCCGACGACTACTTCTAGCTTCATCGGCTAAAGTCATAACTGACGAGTCTTTGCCGACGACATTCGTCGGCTAAGATCTTAACCGACGAAAATTTTTCATCAACAGTTTTCGTCGGCCAAACTGCTGATTCTAATAGTGACAATTAGTTAGTTCAAGTGTTTTTCATGTTGTTCAGCTATATATAGCAGTAATTTCCCACAACATACTGCTAGAACACACTGTATAACTCTGAAAAAATATATATCATACAAAATTTTAATGACTTTCAACTTTTCGCATTATAATGTATATAACCACTAGATTATCCACACGATTACGGAAAATTATGTTGTGCTGCCGTCGACTGTTTGATCGTTCGACTTTTTGAACCGTTAGACCGATCAGATGGTCCACAGCTAATGAGAATACAATGTAGATCAGCATCATAGTCAAACCCCAAGATTACAACTTCAATACTAGCGAGTATCATTTTCTTTTTTATTTTCTAGATTGATCTCATTAGGTTTCTGAGATGTACAATGATCCATTGATTTCTTCTCCTTGTATTTTTTTTCTTTCCCCAAAGTTGCATACAGACCAAGAACTACCGAGAAAGCTCCCAAAACACTGGAGAAAACATTTAAGTCATAAGGTAAAATGAACAACAATATCTTTTTTGTTGCTGATAATATGTAGCCCAACAACAATAGTTGAAATAGGTAATGAAACTCCAAGAAAGTTTGGTATCTGGAAAAGATCTAGAACCAACCTAGAAAAAGATTTGGTAACAATGACAAGTTTCATCGACAATAAATTCAATGTTAGGCAAGGTGGCATGGGGGTCTCTACGAGCTTTGCTTGAAATGATAACAAACATGTCGCGTGTATCAATATTGAACCCTCCATAACCAATCCTATGATTTCTTCTTCCTCTGAAAGACAGTCTTTTAGCTTTCTTGGCGCCTCCGGGCAAGGTGTTACTGATCGAGCATTGGAATTGGTATAAACACAAATCTCATCAGCTCCATTTGGATGACATAGTACATACTAACCAAAAAATGGGATGATACAGTCCCCCATCACTTGTTTTCGCAAATCAAATCTCAAGTGTTAGAATCAAGAGTATCTCAGGTATTTTTTCACTCGGAGCATAAAATTAATCGAATGAAAAGAAATATAGAAGTCAGATACATGAATTAAACACCACGAAACAAAAGGAAAAGAATACTAAACATACATGGTGAGACAAACAACTCCGGTACAATTAGAGCAGTCTTCAAAAAAAAGCTGGCTGTAGTTTCTTCAAAATTTATATAAAATGCAAAGCGTCGATTTGACATGGGGAGAAATCATAGCGTTGAATACAATCTCAATATTCAGAATCCCTACAGAAATACTTGATGCCCTATCTTCGTTGGTTCTGCCTTCTTCCCATGTGATCTCCTGCTGGCAAATTATCATAGAAGCAATCAAGAATCCATCTATGCCATCTGATGCTGATGTTGTCTCTCAATTGGTACCCCAACCTTACAATATGTGCTATTCTAAATGTGTTCCCCCATTTACTCATAACCAATGACTAAAATACATGTTCATGAAATATCTGGAAGGATTGAAGCCACTCAAAATCACTGCAAATGTGGAAACCGTATATCAAAATATGCTGCAATGAGACAAAGCATAATCAAATATAAGATTCATGTGCAAACTTACAGATGGGAGAGAGAACTATGACAATACTAATTGGGTAAAGGAAGAAAGTGGTCCTTTCCAGGAACGGCAGTACTGCAAGAATAAGATAAGTCATCAGTACAATGCATAGCAGATCTTCTGAAAATTAATTAATCACCTGGAAGAGTCAACTATATCTTTAGTTTTTAACACGCAAGTTCATAACTGTTAAAACTCAACTCAAATATGTTCTACTAAAATATCACTGGGTAAGATTACAAGCTGACAAAGCCAACTGCATTGATAAAGAAATCAATATCACCTTAAAGAAGAGCATCTATCTATATTGTTAGTGGGCCTCTGGATATATGGTGGAAGCTCTATGCCTATATGAATAGGCTGGCATCATACGACCATTGTTGTCTTATAAAACTAATTGCACATTTCACTCATTATAGGGTTGATTGCCTCAACCATAATGATGAGACCTCTAATCAACATCTCTTTGTACTGCATCCCAACAGAGACTACCATGTTGTATACTAGTATGATCATGGTGGCTCCTAAAATTTCTACCATAAACAGCATTTCAACACCTGAAGAGAAACATGTGAAAAAAGAAAATAGATACCAACCAAAACAAAAAACCTCAGGAAATTGTTAACTTACCATCATAACCTAAGAAGTTGAGATAATGATAGTATGAAGAGGCCACCATGAATAGCAAATTTGATAGCAATACAGGAATGAAACCATGAGCTACCAAAAGAGGTGAAAGAAAATAATGGAGCACTGCAGGAGCAAGGACATCAGGAACATTATTTAACATCATCGAGACTGGTAACATAAAAAAATAAATACTTTATGCATTGGTTACCATAGAGCATAACAAACATCGGGAAGAAAGAGTTGCAGTGCACATCAAATGCATACAGCCTTCAATTGAGTGAAACAAACATGCATCAGTCACCACAAAATAATCAAACTGAATACAGGATAGTAATTGCAGAAGGAAAGCAACAAAAGTTAAAAACACATTACAAAAACATGAATATACTACTTGGAGATAGATGGATCTATAATCAATGACACACAAAATACACATAAATGAGCATATTGATGACATAGGAAAGTAATAATGTGAGAAGTGAAGAAAAGTAAGGAATATAGACTTGCCATTCAACACGCTGCTCAACAACATGACTGTCTGGAGCCTCTTCCCGTAGGTAGGAATTAGTCAGGAACCTGCATGGTTAAAAGAAAAAGGGAGACATATGTATATGATCTTCCAATATTCCATAGCACAAGGTGCTCTACAAACAACTAATATATTGATCTCGGACCCTAACTGTGCCCTTATTTCTGGTGCCTATCTCATTCCCCAGACAAACAATTAGATAACAGTATATCTGTATACATATAAGAAGCTATTATCAACACTTACATGTAAGGAGCTAATATCAACACTATCATAAGGTCAATCTACAGTATTTCTGCTTTTTATGTAGTTACATGTAAATAATGCATTTTATTCACTCTTTTTTCTTTTGGGATTCACGCCAATAAAACCATATGAGATTTTCAGCATTTCACATATGAAGCTTCATCTATAACTAGCATATTTTGCTTGTAGTTAAGTCTAGTTGCATACACACTATCTCATTATGTAAACTTATATGGAAGTGATTCACCACATTACCTTGATCTCATATCTTATCAATAGACAAAACCTACACAACAGGCTTTCCTCACTTCAGGACCTTTATATCTTGAAAGAAAGAAAAGAGAAAAAGACGGAGAAAACTGAGTTCCCTTTCATCTTTGGCCAACAAAAAAAGTTCCCCTTTCATGGAGCAAACACAGCCTTAATATTAAATTGCTGGGGAATTTCAAGAATCATAAACCACAGTATCAAAATAGTGTCAGCCAGAACTCGTACTTACCAGGAAAACGTAGCCAGAAGCATCCCAATGAACAGAAAATGGAAAAGCAAAACTGAAATAACTACAAAAACGGCATGCGCAGCACTACGATCATACCTGAAATTAGCAAAAAAGATGAGTAAACAAAATATTCCTCACAATTCTTGAACAGTCTATCTAGGATAGAACTTCAGAGCCAAGATATTATTAAATCCAGTACAGCCAAATATAACTTTTTTTACTTGTAAAGCATCCGTATCAAATAATAATGACAACTGTAAATATCTGAACTCCTATGACAAGTTAAATGGTCTAACGGACCTTCATCAGCTAGAAGATAAGAAACCATAGGCTTCATTCTTGGATATTTTGAATCAACTTTGACAATAATTACTTTCCCATATATAAACCAATATAGTTGTTACCCATTTCCATTTCTTTATCCTATCTAGCCACCAGCAGGTAATTAATAGTGAACTTACGCAGCACAATAAGCCAGGAGGTAATTAATAGTGAACTTACGCAGCACAATAAGCCAGGGTTGCAACTGCAAGTAGAAGGCTGCAGATCACAACAAAAGCAGGATCATCACGTGCCCATTGGTTCTTAGTTTCTGAGAAGAAAAGGAAAGTAAGCATTTATTGCATCTGGTATAGCAGCAATGTTTTCATACTTCGATAAATTATGAGTCTGTGAGCACTGAACTAAACCAAATGCTAGCTAATGTAAAAGGCAAGAAAAAATGATAAATTGAAATAAAATTGAACATCTGCTTCTTCTCAGAGGAAAGAGAACTCACGCTTGTGATACTTGGTGTGCTGGTAGCTGCCTCAGTCATAAGTCCCACATGCAAATGCAAGATGAAAGATTCAAATTAAGGAAATCACGAATTGAAATTTTCAAAAGACTAGGAAAAACAAACCCAAAGTTCAGGCTAAAAAAAACTAGAAAAAGAAAAAACACTATATCATGCTGATGATCTAAAAGGCTGTATACTTACACTACTTTTGGTGATGTGCATAGGTGAAGCATTTGCCAAAATGTATATTCAACATCCATTTGCTGCCACTGCAATTAACCAGCAATTTCAAACTAAATTATTTCAGATAGAACAGGCATACACTAGAGTGGTATTCTAACTTGACATTGATTTGAATATCCTATTTCCGAGACCAACAGCTTAACAAAGATTTCAAACAAATTAAGTAATAGATGGCATAAAGAATCCCAATTAACATTATATATCTTCTAATTTACATAACATCAGAATGCTTCAGGATTGCTGAAAATGATATGACTGTGACGGCAATTTATACCCTGAATTTAACATATCTGCATCATGTAAAGCAAGATATGTAGCACCGTAGCACGGTCCAAATTAAAGTGTACAGTCTCATAAGTTGAGATTCCTAGTGAGATGCCTAAAGACTTTGTATTTAGATCAAGGCCTGGTTGCATTCGGGCACAAGGCTTAAAGTAAGATTAGCTTACAAGGAAATTCACAGAATGACCATAACATCTCGCACACCAGAGTCCTAAATAAAATAGAAAAAAAATTGTTTTTGGACCACCCCTATATCAAATAAGCAACTCTACATTTAAATCAGTCTGGATGTCCCTTATCTCTAGATTTATTGTAGTGAACTCATTACGGTGGCTAGCTTCAGTCCCTTAATTGCTTTGAAACAACTAGCTCTATACCTAAACTTTATGTTCTCACTTCTAAATGAGCACCTAGTTACTGGCTTCTACTATTGAACTTATTGCATGCTATTGAACGTCCATGCTTGAATTAGGTTCATCATTCTTTCATGGTAACTTTCTCTCCATTGAACTTATTTCCATGTTGTAGATACTGATGACCATAAAGATCAACCCTGCGGATGACCAACTTTATTTTCTTTACAACATTGATCACCGACTTAAAGAGGAATGTCCTAAGAGTAGCAACAATGCACAACCCCACAACCTCAAACTGAAACCTAGGTTTTTCATTGACCAAAAGCACTGAATCCAAGATTTGAAGCACTATCCAGAGTTTTACATGACAAATTTTCCATTAATAAATTCTGTCCTTTAAAACCTTTTCAAGAAGTTTTAAACTGCCTCCGCTAGGCTAGCAGATCCGATACTTCTCCATATTGTCACCCTTCATTTACGAACCAAAATAAGCTTCCACAACAGTCCCAAAAATCCAAAATGATACGATCGTTCTGACATTGTCCCATTCACTGCCCTAAATTTAGCAAATTCACATCATGTAACAAGTTGGAAAGCGAGATACATAGCAGGGCCCAAATTGAAGTGAGGCCTTTAATCTAAGATTCCTAGTGAGATGTCTAATGACTTTAAACTTAGATGCATTGTGTAAAAGGCTTAAAGTAAGATTCGCTTATAAGGAAATCCACAAAATGCACGTAATATCTCACACACCAGTCCCAAATACAATAGCAACACAATTAAGAGCTTGATTCTGGCCTCTACTATTTTAAGGTCAAACATCCTTTCTCGAGTTTTTGCACCTTTGTTTGAATACCAGAGCTTGATTTCTAGGTTCATCATTCTTTCATGTGTAACTTTCTCTCCAATAAGCATGCTTCCATGTTGTAGATTCTAACTCCTTTAAGGATCAACCTTGTAAATGACCCACTTTATTTTCCGTTTCAAACAAATTGTTGACCAACTTAAATCCTAAACAAGGCTAAAAATATCCAAGGAGCAGCAACAAACGTAAAGACCAGAAATTTAAACTGAAACCAAGCATTCATTGACCAAAAGCACTGAATCCACATCTGAAGCAGTATCCTGAGTAAAAAAATATCCAATACTTGTCAACCTTCTCTTACTAACCAAAATAAGCTTCAAAAACTCTCCCGAAAATCCAAAATTCATCTAACCAATCATTGCACACCGAAAGTTGAGTCCATCATCTTTGATGAGCTCAAAATGCCCCAATCCAGAGCTGTAGTGTAATGCTTCTCCACATTCCTTCATTTACGAAACAAAATTAAGCTTCCAAAACTGTGCCGAAATCAAAAATTCATAAAAATAAACACGCATCCACCCGGAAAGTTCACTCCAACATCTCTAACGAGCTCATACTGCACCTCATTTCCACAAAACCAGCCACCCCAACCAAAACCATAATGCTCTCCATCTTCAACTTAACCAAGCAATTCCAAACTACCCATCACACTGAGCTTCATAAACCTCACTCCCACCTAATCAAAACTCTCAGAAACCACAAAAGAGTACCAATTCCAAACCCTAGGTCATCCAGAATTGAAATTATCTACAACATTATTCGCCAAATTAGATCCAGCCCACGAAAATGCTTAATTTCAAAGTAACAGGCAGATCAGATCCATCAGATACAACAGAGAGTGAAGCACCTTAATTATGCGGCGGACGTACTGAATGAAGAGTGGATTGGTCGTCCGAGATGTAGAGGACGACGACCGACCTCTCGAAGTCGTCGGCAGCATCTTTCTTCTTTGAATCTGCGGGTCTCAGAGTTGGTCTGTGAATTTTCTAGCACCCTGTGATTGGGTGATCTGAGATCTTTGAATCTACCACAGCGCTCTCTCTCTCTCTCTGGATGGAATTTCAGGTGGGAGGAGGAAGCAAAAAGCGTAGAAACCTTCCTGCCTTCTATTTACAAATTTGGGCCGGGTTTGTTTTTGGAATAGGCTTTGTTTTCACTTCTAAAATAACTCATTTTTATCGCTTTAAAGAAATGTTTTACCATTTTTGAAAAAAAAAACTCATATTAACGACAAAAAAAATTTAAGACTCTTATTGTGTCACGTCTGATCCGAGAACAAATATGGGACAAAAGAAAAACTATGTTCCCAAAAATTATTAAAAGGTCCTTTAATTTTATCATTAGATACTACAAAGTTTGAGTACAAAGGTTGAGTGCAAGGCCTCAACCCTTAGAATCCTATATTAGAACTAAACAAGGGCAAAAGCTTCACTACATGCTTTGTACGCGTATACTAGATAGAGTTCTTAACGAATTGTTCTCACTAACTACCTGATTTACTGCTAGACTGAAGAGTATTGATGACATTCCTCAATTTCAACCTGTTATTTTTTCTCTCGATCTTCTTACTCAAGTTAATTTGCACATATTCACTGGAGCGGCTGAACAATCTTCATCCTCCATCCAATCCAACACCATAACCGGCACCATGATAACTACAAGGAGTTTGGGTGGCGACGGAAGCGTGGAGGTCGGAAAAAGCTTTAGACATGACGTACACCAGGGTCGTTATCCATGTTGACGACAACAAAGTCACAGTTGGAGACCCCAGTAATGGTGGGGCAGAAGCCTAGGAGGGAGGGGTGTCACCTTAGGTGTGGGTTTTCACTTGGGTTCCCTTGTTTGTGTTAGCTGACATATCTTTCCTTCAATCCTTCCTTCATAGCTTCTAGGATTTTCGATTTCAGAAATTGTATGTGATTTGACAAATTAATAAAATAAAGTTAGTTGTTTTGGGATGGAATGGTAAAAAAATTGAGGCTTTGGTACTAAATTGGTGCATGAAGATTGAAGTATTTATATTTGTGTTGGGATTTTAGAGTGTTGAGGAGGGGTTGACATGTTGCTTACTGCGTTTTGGATTGAACTTTGGAGTTTTGGAATTGTATTCTTGGTCGTGCAAATGCTAGAGATTGAAGTGTTGTAATTGTCTTCATGCCATTTTTAGAGTTTTGAGGACTGATTGATAATGCATACCGAGTTTAATGGGTTTAAAGGGTTGATTGGAAAGAGAATGGATTCGTTGAGGCGCTTTATCCAGTCTCCTTCCAAACCACCCCTTCTTTTTACTCCCCGGACATAACTCTCTGTCGACTACGTCGTCCTTGGTCGGCCTTTCCAAGGCTGCAGAGTTCGTGATCTCCAAGGTCGACTATCTGATGAATTGGGTCTGCCACTGCTCCACTTGGTGCATGACCGGGCTGCTCGTTACAATTTGGACCGCAGTAGCCGATTGCATGATCGTCATCGTCGGTATTCTCATCATCAGTTAGATGTCAGCGATGGGAGAGAGTCATACACAGAAGATGAGATTATGGGGATGATTGGAAAGAGATAAACCTTATGGGATTTGACGTAAACCACCTTAATTATTTAACTATTTAAGTCATTTTCACTGTTAATGGAGTTAAATTACGAATTACCTATATAATCTTTGAATTCAAATTGTGTGGACAATATTACACATGTCATATTTATTTGATGTATACGGTACTACACGTGTATTCTAGCGTTTCCTCTAAACAAGAACAAAAAGATGATGACAAAAATCTCACGGTACCATCTTCAAATATCATTTCAATACAAAGATGACGTTGAAGCAAGAATTTTGCAACTGTTGTGAGAAAGTTGGTCGAGCTTCCTAGTAGGTTACATGTCTAGAATTCAAGCCCAAACTCCCAGTAGTTTGTGGCCAACAAGTTTGAAGGGTTTTTGGGTTCATGCACATGTGGAGGGAGATTTCATTAAGCTTTGCTAGGGATACACTCTCATAGAGCTCAGTAGGAGGGGTATCCTCATTAGGCCTCGGTCAGAATAGTGAATGGGAGAATCAGTGAGTGAGTTAATAACTTACTAACATAATCGATATGATTGTTTACCTTACTTTTAAAATAAATAAATAAAATAAAAAATTTCACAAAATTTAAAAATGAGAAGATACAAAATAACTTGAATTAAAAAAATAATCTCACTACTGAGCTCATTTCATACAACCTAGTCCTACAATAATGTAATCTTGCTCCGATAAGCAACACTCAACTTCACCAAAACAAACATGAATATGCCAAATAAAGAAAACAAAAGGAGATAATGATGCATATTTCTTTGCTTAGATTCATTGCTTAGAACGCACCTCAGGCGTTCTGAATAGGGTTTGTTGAAGTCTTCACATATTCTCGTCAGGCAGCGAGGCCATAGACTTACGTTAGAGTCATTAGGGTTTGGCAAGGGCGGTCGGACGATAGTTTGTGAGCATGCTCTGGTGGTTGGATGGGTTTGAGAGAATTATTTGTTTCTTGGAATCTGCCAAAGATGGCGTGGACAGGAGTAGGGGCTACACTAAGACTTCGATCAACTCTCAATTTCTACATTCAACTTCTTATTATGTTCAGTCAAATGAATAAGTAGAAGCTAGAATCAAGATATTCTTTCTATTCTGAGGAAGAAGATAGTAACAAGTTTAATTAGGTTCTGCTCATTCAACACTTAACCAATTTTGCGGTGTTTTTTGTCATTAGTTGCACCCAATAAACTAGGGGCAACATCTATACACCATATTATTTTGCCAATAATAATGTGGCAAATTTTTTAAGTTTTGATCAGAAATTCTTAGCAGCACCAATATACAAAAACAATAAATATTTTTTTCCAGAAAACAATAAACTTCATTAATACTTTAGTTTTATGGTCAAAAACATTATAAAGAGTCACGATGTGGCTTTGATACCATATAATTCTATTATAACTAGAAAGAAAGAAAATTTTACAAACAATACCTCAACTAGAAGACATTCATCACTTTGGTTCATCAGCTTCAAAAACCATCATTTTGGTATCTCAAAATTTAAAATGGATGCAACTTTCATAGACTTGCCTATAACATCGTCAAGTGATATGATATTTCATGGACAATTTCGTCTTTCCTTTTGTTCCCTTCATTTATCACAAATTTTTCTCCTTTCAGCAGAATTACTTTTGATCCAGTTTGAGAACATTTGATATTTTATACCCTAGTCACAAGGTTATGTTCTGATGAACACCTAGGGAATCTCAAGGTCTCGAGCTACTCTTATCTTCTTCTACATATCCAATTTCTTGTAACGCCGGCGTAAAGTACCCACCTCCAGAACCGGAACCCCATCTTTGAGACCTTGACATCATTTTTCTAATCTAAAGCTTGTCCATAATCCCCCACAACCCGCCTTCTTCTACTTCTCCTCCATTCAAACATCAATAACTTAAGAAACATAGATAGATAAATATATGTGCGAGTGGTCAGAGAACCATACCTAACCAAAGAGTGCTGGTAAAACATCTATCTCTGTCTGTCTTTCTCCCCCTTCCACCTATCTTTTTTTTATACGAACCCATTGGTGATACCGATCCTTCCGGGTGTCTACGGATATCAATTCAATTTCTTTGGCGATTTCATCAACCTCCCCCTTGACATGAATAAGAACCGAAGAAAAAACAAAAGTAACAGAGAGACGAAAAATGCCCTTGGAAAATAAAGTTTTGACGCCGTCATTGACAGCTGGTACTAAAATTAGTTTGAATTTTATTCTTGAGATACCAAAATGATGGTTTTTGAAGTTGAGGAACCAAAGTCACTACTACAAAAAATGCCTTAAGCGAAGGAAATGGATACGACCAGAAAATTTTTGTCGCTTAAGCTTCCGTTTAAGCGACGAAATAATGAACTTTCCATCGCTTAGGCTCTTTCACTTACGCAACAGAAATTATTTGCTTAAGCAACGGACATTTACTTAAACAACAAAATTATTAACATAAGGTAAAACTTCAAATTTTCATGTTTTGGTGCTTAGAAACTAATTCAAAAATTTCAACCTTTCTTAAACGATGGAAATTATTGACTTAAACGACGGAAGTTTTCGTCTCTTAAGTAAAATTTCAAATTTCACATTTTTCTGTTCAAAAATTTTAAACTCACTTAAGCGACGGAACTAGTTTCCGTCGCTTAAGCGAAATCTCAAATTTAAAAAAAAAGTTTCCATCGCTTAAGCGAAATCTCAAATTTAAAAAAAAAGTTTCCATCGCTTAAGCGAAATCTCAAATTTAAAAAAAAAATCACGCTCAAGTGAAGAATAGAAGAAGAAGAAGAAGAAGAAGAACAACAACAACAACAACAACAAAATTTCTCCCGAAAATCCGCCTAAGAATTTTTTTTTTGAAAAAAAATCTAGGGCTTAAGTGACGAAAATATTGCGTCACATAGGTGTTTTTTCAATCGCATAGGTACATTTCTTAAGCAATGAAATTATGTATTTTTGTCACTATTAAAAAATATGACGGCTAGTGAGTGATGAATGGTTTCTAGTTGGGGTATTGTTTGTAAAATTTCCTCAAACTATGTTGAAAGTGCTTCATTACTAGAAAATATATATGATGTTGTTTAGGTAATCGTTTTTTGTCAACTCCACAGGGATAGTTATTTTATACGGTGTCTACTAATCAATATAATAGTTGTCATGTTTCTTCAAGAAAAACAAATTATGCAGCATATTAATAAGATACGTGTTGTTTTACCTTACATTAGTAGCAGTGGATTCAGTAGAAGTAATAGTACGTGCCCTATCTTAACTAAGAAGGAATCTCCTAATCAAAGTTAGGAGTTAGATTCTCAAGTAATTGTAATATCTTGCCATTACTTTACCCACATGGAAAGAAATATATTAACAGAGATTTAACTGCGGGTGTCAGTTCACGTATCATAAATCCATGATAGACTTAGATAAAATATAATAAATGAATATATTCACCTTAAATCTAACTCTTAAAGGTCGGCTAGATATGCTCGTCTTCAAGGTAATTTATAATGGAAGGAACTTGTCTGAGTCATGACCATGGCTGGTCAGATAGACCTGACCATGGCCAATAAAATGATGACATCTGTCCATTTTCCCCTTCTCCACACAATCAACTGAAGAATCTGTCGCGAATGTCCATCCTCAGGTACCTTTAAATTCAAACCAATTTTCTGGGGTAGATAATATTGAACATTGGAAATCACAAAGGGTTATCCAAAAAAACAATATGAACTAGATATCAAAGCCAAATCCAAATATCCTATAGCAAATTACATGTATAACCATAAGTTGGCTGGGTCACATGCTATTGTCATTAATCAATTATCCAGTGTTTCTATTCTTAGTACCGTAATGGATGTAATGGCAGATCCGAAGTGGACTCAAGCAATGAATGAGGAACTAGAGACCTTGCAAAAGAACTCAACATGGGATGTTGGAAAGAAGACCGTTGGATGTCGTTTGGTATTTACTGTAAAACACAAAGCCGATGGGAGCATTGATAGATATAAAGCCAGATTAGTTGTCAAAGGATACACTCAACACTATGAGATTGATTATGAAGAGACGTTTGCACCCGTAGCAAAGATCAATACTGTTTGAATTTTGATTTCACTTGCAGCAAATAAAGATTGGCCTCTACAACAGTTTGATGTGAAGAATGATTTCCTCAATGGAAACTTGGAGAAAGAGGTGTATTTAGACATACCGCCATGAGTCAAATGTAAACCTTGCGATGACAGCAAAGATTGTAAGTTGAAGAAGTCCTTGTATGGACTAAAACAATCTCCTAGAGTGTGGTTTGGGAGATTCTCCAAATCAATGAAGACGTTTGGTTACAGACAAAGCAACTCGGATCACACTTTGTTCATCAAGCGTAGTCAGGGTAAGATCACCGCTCTGATTATGTATGTTAATGATATGATTGTCACAGGAGATGACCCAAATAAGATGGAGACTTTATAGAAGTATCTGTCGAAAGAATTTGAGATGAAGGACCTTGGACAGCTGAAGTATTTTCTTGGAATTGAAGTTGCAAGATCAAAAAATGGTATTTGTTTTTCTCAACGAAAATATGTACTTGACTTATTAGCTGAGACTGGACTACTTGACTGCAAGTCTGTTGAGACACCAATTAAAATGAATCGCAACCTCGCCATCTATCCAGATCAAGTCCCAACTGATAAAAGGAGGTAGCAACGTCTAGTAGGGAGACTTATTTATCTTTCTCATACTAAACCTGATATTGCATATGATGTGAGTGTTGTTAGTCAATTTATGCATTGTACTAGTGAAGAGCATATGGATGTAGTGTATCGTATTTTGAAGTACTACAAGATGGCACCAGGTAAAGGATTATTATTTGAGAAAAAAGGATAATTGGATGTTGTTGGATACATTGATCCAGATTGGGATGATGATAAGACTGGCAGATGGTCTATATCTGGGTATTTTAAATTTGTTGGAGGAAATCTTGTGACTTGGCAAAGTAAGAAGCAGAAAGTTGTAGCTAGGTCAAGTGATGAAGTAGAGTTTCAATGTATGACACATGAAGTTTGTGAGATACTATGGATTCGTAATGTGTTGAAAGAAGTGGGTTTCAAACTCAAAAAATCTATGGACTTGCAATGTGATAGCACGTTTGCTATTGAAATTGCTCATAATCATGTTCAACATGACCAGGCAAAACATGTGGAGGTGGATCGACATTTTATTAAGAAAAACTTGGATAAGAAAATCATTCGTTTCTCTTTCGTGTATGTAGAAGACCAATTAGTAGATGTTCTTATCAAAGGAGTGTCAAAGAAAGTATTTGACAATTCGGTTGACAAGTTGGACATGATAGATATCTATGCACCAACTTGAGGGGGAGTGTAGAATATTCTGTAAATATGTTTACTTTCCTTGTAGGTGTAGGTTATATTATTCCTATTATCATTATGATTGTATCTCTATATATACCCTCTTATTTGGAGGAGAATAATACATCGAAGTATTCCAAACCATATCAAATTATTATTTTCTACTGCCGTAATCAGAAAAATCGGCCTAGTCGGTCAAAGTCGGTCCAACACAGATTGGACCAAGAGAAAAAACGACGTCGTTTTGACTCTTAGGTCAAAACCTAATTGGATTCATCGGTCTCTAGGTCTCATGCTTCTCTCAGTCTCTCATTTTGATTCGGGATTGTTTGCTTTTAGTACTTAAAACTCATTGAGTTATTGTAATGGTTGTTTTAGACATTATTATCTCATTGTTGTTAAATATTGTAATGTTTTATTGAGTAGTTTTATTATTTTAGACATTATATTACCTTTAAAAATAAATATATTTAATTATATATTTTAAAATAAAAATAAATTCAAAAATTATAAACCGAGTACCCCCGACTACTCTTCTAATCGCTAGTCTCCGACCGGCCGACCAACTAGCGACTAGCGACTTTTAGAACCTTATCAAAAACATCTATTTAGAAATAGAACTGGATGCAAAATCACTCTATAGCCTATAAAGACACAAAATAAAACATAAATTTCATCTATTATGTTTGATTCAGATTGATCACTATCCGATAAAATCAATTCATCTACTACACAAATTAACTTGACAGTTACATAATATAATAAATTGCAAAGTCTACACAGGTTTCAACGAGTTTCAGAATTTAGCGCCAAATTGTTCGCCTAAATCTAACCCTAGAATGACACAGGTTAACATAATAAACAAAGATAATGGCACTTGAATTCCAAATGTTTACTTGTTGGGCCAGAGATTTTTAAAGCATTACAAAATCTAGCCCTAAATTGTTTGCCTAAATCTAAACTGTTATAAATTTAAGGAAATAACTTGGATGACCATATATGGTTACTTATGAACAAGCACTAATGAGAAATAAACAAGTGTTAATAATAATCATAAACAAACATATCAAATACCCAAAACCCCTTGTTATGTCCTTAAATTACAGACAAACCTTATAAAATAGACACATGTTCCATATTCATTGGCTATGGTCACTTTAAGTTGACCAGCCCTTGTCACCGAAGTCGGATCCTAAATTTAATGAATCATAATGTTATATTTCTTTGTCTTTTGAATGTTTACTTTCCGTGTTCAAAAGGATATCGTAATGATTCAAATCAAGTTAACATATATGATTTAGTGAATTGAAGAACGTATGAATCAATGATGATGAAGGAACAATAAAAAAATTATAGGTGTAGAAATGTGAGAATTGTAATCCAATGAAGTATTAAGTAGTTTTTGACTATATAAGGTGAGCAAGGATAAAAATTCTTGCATGCATCATGGTGTAAGTGAACCAATCAATTATTAAAAAATCTTAACCATTGATAATTATACTTAGTTTATATTTAAAAAATAAATAGTTTCATAAATGACATAGTTCATTCAAATATTGTAAACTCTAGAATAGACACTATGATCAATAGACATTGGTACCAGCCATCAAGACATAAGTAGAAGAGACAAGTCTGTAACTTGTCATTATTGACCACTTCTAGGACCATCTCATGTAAAGGGAGCAAACCCATAGTATTAAGAAAATGTCATAGTCCCGCAAGCAATTCTAGACGAAACTTAATAAATAAAGCATAAGAGAGAAAATATTGTAAAAATGTAATTTGGGCCTAAAATCAAATCGAGGCTCAAATATCATTCAGCCCAAGTAGAGGTAGCCCAGGCTTAAGAAACCATGGCAGTAAGTCTCCATCCTAAACGCCTCACTCCAAGCGTGCCCTCACACCATAAACATCATCGCTCATTTGCCTAGTGGCAAACCCAGCTCCCACTTGGCAAAAAAATAGGACCAGCTTTATTTTCTCCGGCGAGAGGTATTCCAACGCATCTTTCTGGTAAAAATTCAAACTCAACCTTAATTGACAGGACCCACCCCGGGTTAAACCCTTTTAACCCGAAGTAAATCCTGCGGGGACCACCTCAAGGGAACTTCTTACCGAAACCCCCTTGAAATGGCCAACCCTTCCTACTAAACTAACTAAACCGGGTTAGTCAGAGCAGTCTACAGAGATGATTACCCGAAAGAATTTTACGCAGCAACGGAATGATCGACTATGCCTCGACTCTCGTACGCGCTCGACCTCCTCTCAAGAACCCTGCATCACTGGGCATTTAAAAACGAAAGGCCCAGGGGAGAAACATTTAAAAACTGTTAGAGTGAGTGGACGAAAATCACAGATAAAAACTTCATTTCCTGTAATGTTCTCCCAAAAGTATATCAATTTAAAAATCATTTATGCATGCCCACAATTACTAAATTTCCACAAGTGCATAATATCATAAACCAATAAGGAATATGGGAAGAGAAATGTTCACCAAACATAATGAGTCTGACCTCTCAGACTAGGGTCGGAGCTAAGAGCTCTAGTAGCGCCCTCACGCTACGCTATGCTAGCTAGATAAAATAATACGGTCAACCCTTATAATATCAACCTGACCTCTCAGGCTTGTCTGACCTCTCAGACCAGGGTCGGAGCTAAGAGCTCTGGATGAAGTGATAACGGTCAACCCTTATAATATCAACCTGACCTCTCAGGTTTGTCTGTCCACTCAGACCAGGGTCGGAGCTAAGAGCTCTAAGGAAATGATATGGTCAACCCTCATAGTGCACTACGTAGTTGCCTGACCTCTCAGGCTAGGGTCGGAGCTAAGAGCTCTAGTAGCGCCCTCACGCTACTCTAACTAGCATATTTATTGGTCAACCCTTAAAATTCATAATGATAATCAAATTCTCTTCCCAAAACAATTATTTAAAACCATTCCTTGTCATATATGCATAAAACCAATTTCCAACGAGTCTCGGGTTCAAATCCATCCAAAGGACGGCCATCACCGTCTATAACCATTTCCGGGAGAAATAGAAAATTGAGTAATAATGTAAATACGTTCAATCATCAAAATCAATGCCTCAACATGATAAAATCATTAACCGAGGTTCCCGCTAAACTTTCTCCAAATAAACATTTATGAACCCGAGGAAAATATGTTTCTCGAAAACCATCATAAAAACCATGCAATTAAATCAATCATTAAGGCATGCATTCATTTAAAATAATATGTCCACTCACAGTACTATTGTGACCTTCCCGCTCGGAAAGCTCCTCGAGCGAAACCCTCGAACTACCCGCGTAGTCGAGCCCGTCTCACGTCCGACCAGAGACTGTACAACAAATCATCACATTAGTCATACCACAGTTGACTTGGTCTTTTCCTAGTTTGACCAGGAAATCCTATTTGACCACATGTTGACCAAGTTCCTTTCTTATAGCACTTTAACCTTTATAACTTTCTTTCCCGGTTATCGACTCTTAACTCAATTTACCGGAAGTCCGACTCAGCTTCCGAACTTTCATTTATTACTTTAACTTGACGTTAGGGTGTCACGTATTAATTCATTGAATTTCTATGGACACCCAACGTGTCACATTAATCAGTACATTTAACCTTGAGTCGATTTACCGATTTAACCTTTCCTCATAAATTCCAGTTATCAATTTCCGATAACAATTTAACACTTAACCAATTTAACCAAACTGTGTCAAACCTCACTGAACTTCAATTCTTTAATTAGCCGTTTTTCTGAAAGTGGGACTTTCCCAAAATGGAAACTTTCCTTTAATGGAAACTTTCTCAAAATGGAAAGTTTCCCAAATTAACAGGTTTCCAACTTATAAAGTTTCCTAAAATGGAAAGATTCCCAATTACGGTTAGTTTCCGTTTTTAACACATTCCCTTACGTAATTTCCAAGTACGACACTTTCACTCAATTAAACGGAAACGATGAACTTTAAACAGGTGTCGAAGACTACCTCTCGGCATCTCAGCCGGATTTATTGCATCACCGGACCTTCACCGGATTCCGGCAATTTGCCGGAAATTCGCCAGAGTTTCCCTCGTTTCTTCGCCTCCAAGTTACGACAACACAAGCGTAGGGAAACAACAAACATCGTCAGCAACACAATCTCAAGCATCAAAGAACCAAAACCACACAAAGAAGAATTTCACAGTTCAAAGAGGGAATAAACCTCACCCTCTGCTTCTGTGTTTCCAATTCGAACCAACCCTGACCTAGCAGCTCCTCTGCTGTCCACCACCTCCAAGACCACCCCCAGCAGCTCCTCCAGCTCCAACCAACACCACTACCTCGCTGCTTCCGCTGCCAAGCACAGCAGCTTCACACGGTGGTCCTCTGCCAAAACCCAGCTCCTCCAAACACTAATCAAACTTAATTCCACTTAAATGGAGGAGTAAAACACGAAGAGTTGATCGTCTTTCATACCTCAGTCGTGTCCGCCGGTTACCAAAACATCACGAATTCGCCTGAAGACGCAGAACTATCTTCTGACCTCCCTTCCTCTGTCACCATAGCTCCTCTCTTGAAACTAAGGCCATAGGGAGGTTGTGGACGGCGAGGCGAAGCTGCCACCACCACTCGCGCTCTCTGTCGTGGCCAAAATCGGAAAACTCGATCGGAGCACAGTCGAGTTCTTCGTCGGCGGATCTTCTCCCACAAGGGCTACTGGAAAGAATTAGTAAGGGGGTTTTGAAGAGGATGAGAAGAGGAAGAGATTGGTGGTTGTCCGCCGGCCTATGGTGGCCGGAGTCGCCGGCACCGGCGGAGAAACAGTGGAGCGGAGAGAAGGCTCGGGGGGGGGAAGCCGTTGACTCGATTTGGGGAGGTTTGACTCGGTCAAACCTCTCTTCTCTATTTATAGAGAAATCAACGGTTGAGATTAAATCTTGAAAAGATTCAACGGTCCAGATTCAAAGAAGGTGAAAAAGTAAATAAAGTTAAATGGTAACTTTCTCTTTTTACCGGAATAGTAATTGGAAATTACCACAAACTTCAGAAATTCACAGAAATTAGCCGGAAGCTCCGAAAAATATTCCGAAAATACCGGGAGACTCGTGTCGACACGTACTACAACATCGAGTCATCAATTCAGATATTTGGAGTACTTTTAAAAACTCGAAAATTAACTCGAGCGATAACTTATCGAATTACCGATCGCAATTAAAAATCCTCGGTAACTCGCGAATCTCTGTGAAAGTAACTTTTAGTAACTTCAAAAGATTCGGGGCGTGACAATTCTCCCCACCTTATAAAAATTTCGTCCCCGAAATTTCTATACTCGAAGTCCAATACTGTGGGGGATAGTACCACTTAAAATAATAATATTGTTCTCCAATATCACTTCCTTCTGAGAGCTCATTTGAAACGCCTCACGAATAGCATTGTCAAAACTCTAAACACAACCCAATATTCTTACTAACCACAAGTGACGTCGTCACAATACTACTAATACTCATCTGATCCAATAACACCTCGCTTGTCGCGAGTAAAATTTCTTCAAGAACACTCGTATTCTTTCGTTGAATTTAAATATCAACTCAACACATTCCCTCTGCAGGAAATGACTATCACGCCCGAGGAGTAGGGTCCGACGTCACTAACGGATTTAAATCCTCTGGTAACACAATACCACGTGGAGCCAAATCTACTGACAACAAGTCCACGAGAAAACCATGATCACATAGTGTTACACAAACCATCCCCTCATTTGAACCAGGCTCCCTGATCTGGTTACGCTTCCTATAAATTATCCTGTCGAGTTGTCCTGTTGTAGAGTAATTGTCTTCCCTTGATCTCTCCTTACTCAAACCACTTGTACACACAGGACATGAATTGCCATGAATTTTCAGCATAAAACCAAAACCATAGCCTTTAAATCGGGGAGATACAAGTCTCCAGACATCGAGAGCCAACAATACTTACTCCTCGCATGAAGACAATTTGTCAGGCTACGTACCGCACACGAAACTAACCTGACAATACAAATCCTGACTTTTACTCACAAGCCAAACATTAGAGTCGCCAATTCAATTATCACTTTGTGGGGTCACAGCGTACTTAACAACTGGTAAAACATAACCGTACTACTCAAAGGTGAGGTGCCACTGGCCTCTCTGTCCCTTACCTCAGTCTGGAACGACGCATAGTGCCAAACTTGCACTTCAACCAACCGTGCGTCTAATAAACGTTATCCGCATCACAATCTGGGATAGATTTACCACTAAAAGGATTCCAGAGCCTTACCCGCTCAACAAGTATATTCTATTCCCAGATGCCTCCATTACCACATCGTCCGGTAATAACCAGCAACTTTGGACATTTAACTAGATCAGACATCTACATGAAATTTAGTGTCACTGGTGCACACCCAAAGGAACCCTTGATCAAAGCATCGGGAAATTAATTCCGCCTGAACTTAGCCACATTGATCACCAAGTATCCAGTTATCACCGCACTGGGTGAGTACACACCACAGAGTCAACTCGTACAACTGGTCAGTTTCTAACAAAACTGTCCCCCAGGCTCTGCCAGTTTACCATCCACCGCAACCTCTATTCGGTAAGATTCAAAATTCTCAATCGCTTACCACTCTAGATCTTAATTCACAAGATCCACTGCCACACGTTAACATCCTCTCAGATCATAACTTAATCTGAACGTAGCTTAATCACTCCACGGTTTCCGATGGAGTGTTGCCAACTTAGCAACATACTTTACTACCCTTGTAACAATTTGGTTTCCAAAACCTTGACTCGTAACACCTTTGAGTCATCAAAGAAACTCTTTCCTCAGTTTCACTGCTTTCACACTCACCGAAAATGTTGACAATTTCGAGAGTCACCTCCAATGATCTTTCTTGCTACCACTTTACACTCGTGGCGCCAAGAACTGTCGTTAGGTCAATAATTCCTAACAAGCAGGGTCACTACTCAAATGACCAATGACCATAGCAATACCAACAATAGTTTAATCCTCTCAGGATTTCATTATATACACCAGAACTCAATTTCCCAGATCAAATCCGCATTTCACAGATCGAATTGAGAATATTTCCTGTCACTGCAGTGGGTGTAACTTATGAACCCTAAATACGACTAAGTACACTTCCGGTTACAATACTAGATTAGACCACAGCCAGTGGGTGCACAAATTCCCATGCCATCAAGCTCAGTTACTCACCTTCGATGAAACCAAGTGTCATAACGGACGACTTTGGTTGCAGGTTGAAGCTTGACCATCTACAAGTATTCTCACTCAAATTCAAAGATTCAGTAAACCTTGCCCCACTGCTGTCTCTTCACCTTTTCCGTGCATTTAACTCAGTAGGCCATCAACCACTTACTGACAACATATAATAATCTCGCTAACCATCATAAGAGTCGGAGCGACCATCAATGACCCACTTCCGACCTGTACTTAAATGGTTAGGCCAACTACTGGACGTTTTGCACCAAAACCTCTAATCAAGCATCCTTAATCTCCGTTCTCAATAAACGGAACTCTCATGACACATTCTTAAAAATGATGTCATCATCAGCCTTAGTCACTTACCGGGTGTCATTTTGACCACACACAGCTGTACCGTATAATATGTCCTGCCAGCATATGCTACCCAAATTTCAATTTACCACTTCCCTACAAAGGTGGGTACACGTGCTCAAGTGGGGTATACCCATGTACATTTTCAGCCGTCGAAACCGTGTCGTTTACACAACAACCGGTTCCAACGCCACAATTAATATAAAGTCAATCAAGACTCGTATCACTGTCTCCGGTACCCCAAGCACTCTTGGTCCGAGACCCGGTGGCTTGTTGCCACTTTCAACATGTTCCTTAAAATTCCAGAACCACTTAACTTTAATTACCCCAAGTAACGCTTTCTCGATCTGAAAATCGATCTCTAATACAGCCAACCTGGAGACTCCTCCACTGGTGTACTAATTACAACACTTTGACCGCAGGTGGATAACTCACCTTATGGTTGGCATGAGCCCCAAGATCTGGTGACACGATTTTTTTTTTTTTTTTTTTTTTTTTTTTTTTTTTTACCTTCACGATAACTGGCCCAATGACCATGGTCACCAACAATCCAATTCACGCTTGGACTCACTAACAATTCAAATCTTTCTAGTACCCTAAACATGGGTGGCTGGAACGAAGAGGATCTCGTCGCAACTGACGACAACAATGTCAGCACCAAAGCTGACCCAAACCATTATTTTCAGTGGCTGTCCCATAAAGCATCAAGTGACCAAAACAGCCTTTACTTCCTTAACATTCTTCAATAGTGTCGCATCATGGACTCGTCACTAGAAAAAGTCCATTGATCACAAATAATAACACTCAATTCCCTTGAGTCTTTCCTCTTCATACGTCAGTTGGTTTTTCTGAAACCACTCATGACGAACCTCAACAAAATCGTGGCAATCGTCAAATCTTATTATTCATCCTTTCTGAACAATCGCGTTAGGCGACTTCATCTCTTACATTAACTCGTACGACTCTCCACTGTTAAGAGTCTCATAACTCGAACACCAAAGCCTTGTCTTAGGCTTCTACAGCATCCCTGTCAACAACCATGACAGCCCCTCAGGTGTGAATTAGCTGTTTCACCACCGAATATTCACACAAATGTTCAAGCTCGTTAAATAGCGGGAGTTTACAGCTCGATCCCCAACTCAAATCTCGTAAATCAATGGGGGATACCAAAAACATAAACACGTAACGAGCTTACCTTGTTCCTTACAGGAACTCTCTATGAGGTCGCGCGTACTGAGGCATAGTCTTGAAAATTCGATCGTTTATAGGACCACTCGGTCCATATCTCAATCAGGAAGTACTAACTCATATCCTTAATAAACACTAAGCGTCCAAGCATAAAATGCCGATGGATCCGCCGCGGTCGGACCATCACTCTATAGACACTAAGTGATACCAAGTATATGAGGTAGTAACAGGAACGATAACCTAATGCTCTGATACCATTGACAGGACCCACCCCGGGTTAAACCCTTTTAACCCGAAGTAAATCCTGCGGGGACCACCTCAAGGGAACTTCTTACCGAAACCCCCTTGAAATGGCCAACCCTTCCTACTAAACTAACTAAACCGGGTTAGTCAGAGCAGTCTACAGAGATGATTACCCGAAAGAATTTTACGCAGCAACGGAATGATCGACTATGCCTCGACTCTCGTACGCGCTCGACCTCCTCTCAAGAACCCTGCATCACTGGGCATTTAAAAACGAAAGGCCCAGGGGAGAAACATTTAAAAACTGTTAGAGTGAGTGGACGAAAATCACAGATAAAAACTTCATTTCCTGTAATGTTCTCCCAAAAGTATATCAATTTAAAAATCATTTATGCATGCCCACAATTACTAAATTTCCACAAGTGCATAATATCATAAACCAATAAGGAATATGGGAAGAGAAATGTTCACCAAACATAATGAGTCTGACCTCTCAGACTAGGGTCGGAGCTAAGAGCTCTAGTAGCGCCCTCACGCTACGCTATGCTAGCTAGATAAAATAATACGGTCAACCCTTATAATATCAACCTGACCTCTCAGGCTTGTCTGACCTCTCAGACCAGGGTCGGAGCTAAGAGCTCTGGATGAAGTGATAACGGTCAACCCTTATAATATCAACCTGACCTCTCAGGTTTGTCTGTCCACTCAGACCAGGGTCGGAGCTAAGAGCTCTAAGGAAATGATATGGTCAACCCTCATAGTGCACTACGTAGTTGCCTGACCTCTCAGGCTAGGGTCGGAGCTAAGAGCTCTAGTAGCGCCCTCACGCTACTCTAACTAGCATATTTATTGGTCAACCCTTAAAATTCATAATGATAATCAAATTCTCTTCCCAAAACAATTATTTAAAACCATTCCTTGTCATATATGCATAAAACCAATTTCCAACGAGTCTCGGGTTCAAATCCATCCAAAGGACGGCCATCACCGTCTATAACCATTTCCGGGAGAAATAGAAAATTGAGTAATAATGTAAATACGTTCAATCATCAAAATCAATGCCTCAACATGATAAAATCATTAACCGAGGTTCCCGCTAAACTTTCTCCAAATAAACATTTATGAACCCGAGGAAAATATGTTTCTCGAAAACCATCATAAAAACCATGCAATTAAATCAATCATTAAGGCATGCATTCATTTAAAATAATATGTCCACTCACAGTACTATTGTGACCTTCCCGCTCGGAAAGCTCCTCGAGCGAAACCCTCGAACTACCCGCGTAGTCGAGCCCGTCTCACGTCCGACCAGAGACTGTACAACAAATCATCACATTAGTCATACCACAGTTGACTTGGTCTTTTCCTAGTTTGACCAGGAAATCCTATTTGACCACATGTTGACCAAGTTCCTTTCTTATAGCACTTTAACCTTTATAACTTTCTTTCCCGGTTATCGACTCTTAACTCAATTTACCGGAAGTCCGACTCAGCTTCCGAACTTTCATTTATTACTTTGACTTGACGTTAGGGTGTCACGTATTAATTCATTGAATTTCTATGGACACCCAACGTGTCACATTAATCAGTACATTTAACCTTGAGTCGATTTACCGATTTAACCTTTCCTCATAAATTCCAGTTATCAATTTCCGATAACAATTTAACACTTAACCAATTTAACCAAACTGTGTCAAACCTCACTGAACTTCAATTCTTTAATTAGCCGTTTTTCTGAAAGTGGGACTTTCCCAAAATGGAAACTTTCCTTTAATGGAAACTTTCTCAAAATGGAAAGTTTCCCAAATTAACAGGTTTCCAACTTATAAAGTTTCCTAAAATGGAAAGATTCCCAATTACGGTTAGTTTCCGTTTTTAACACATTCCCTTACGTAATTTCCAAGTACGACACTTTCACTCAATTAAACGGAAACGATGAACTTTAAACAGGTGTCGAAGACTACCTCTCGGCATCTCAGCCGGATTTATTGCATCACCGGACCTTCACCGGATTCCGGCAATTTGCCGGAAATTCGCCAGAGTTTCCCTCGTTTCTTCGCCTCCAAGTTACGACAACACAAGCGTAGGGAAACAACAAACATCGTCAGCAACACAATCTCAAGCATCAAAGAACCAAAACCACACAAAGAAGAATTTCACAGTTCAAAGAGGGAATAAACCTCACCCTCTGCTTCTGTGTTTCCAATTCGAACCAACCCTGACCTAGCAGCTCCTCTGCTGTCCACCACCTCCAAGACCACCCCCAGCAGCTCCTCCAGCTCCAACCAACACCACTACCTCGCTGCTTCCGCTGCCAAGCACAGCAGCTTCACACGGTGGTCCTCTGCCAAAACCCAGCTCCTCCAAACACTAATCAAACTTAATTCCACTTAAATGGAGGAGTAAAACACGAAGAGTTGATCGTCTTTCATACCTCAGTCGTGTCCGCCGGTTACCAAAACATCACGAATTCGCCTGAAGACGCAGAACTATCTTCTGACCTCCCTTCCTCTGTCACCATAGCTCCTCTCTTGAAACTAAGGCCATAGGGAGGTTGTGGACGGCGAGGCGAAGCTGCCACCACCACTCGCGCTCTCTGTCGTGGCCAAAATCGGAAAACTCGATCGGAGCACAGTCGAGTTCTTCGTCGGCGGATCTTCTCCCACAAGGGCTACTGGAAAGAATTAGTAAGGGGGTTTTGAAGAGGATGAGAAGAGGAAGAGATTGGTGGTTGTCCGCCGGCCTATGGTGGCCGGAGTCGCCGGCACCGGCGGAGAAACAGTGGAGCGGAGAGAAGGCTCGGGGGGGGGAAGCCGTTGACTCGATTTGGGGAGGTTTGACTCGGTCAAACCTCTCTTCTCTATTTATAGAGAAATCAACGGTTGAGATTAAATCTTGAAAAGATTCAACGGTCCAGATTCAAAGAAGGTGAAAAAGTAAATAAAGTTAAATGGTAACTTTCTCTTTTTACCGGAATAGTAATTGGAAATTACCACAAACTTCAGAAATTCACAGAAATTAGCCGGAAGCTCCGAAAAATATTCCGAAAATACCGGGAGACTCGTGTCGACACGTACTACAACATCGAGTCATCAATTCAGATATTTGGAGTACTTTTAAAAACTCGAAAATTAACTCGAGCGATAACTTATCGAATTACCGATCGCAATTAAAAATCCTCGGTAACTCGCGAATCTCTGTGAAAGTAACTTTTAGTAACTTCAAAAGATTCGGGGCGTGACATTAATAGTTATTACACAACTCATTTTTCCGCTCATCTAAGTTTCAGACTCTAGATCTGCCTCCGCATCCGCTGATGCTAAGCCCACCTCATCATCGTCAGGTCGTCGTCCTACGACCACCGGAGGGTAGTGACGTCCCACACCATAATTTCAATCCACAAATCCATAGTCAAGATCTGAATACCAGACTCGAAAGTGAGCCAATCCAGGCACCCTTCTCTTTTCCTTCAATTACCGGTGGTGGCACAGCTACCATGCACACCGTAGATTGGTGGTTCAACCTAGCATCGATTTCCCCCTCGATAACCTTCCTTGATGCAGTTGGACATGAGAGAAAATGATAGACCAATACCTCAACATCTCGGCCTCCATACCACAAACATCTTTATGGGCAATAGAAGTCATCTAATCACAGACATTGTGCTCCAACAAGGCCAACGACCATCACCATTGCCAATGGGCAGCCGGACAAACTCGATCTCAGCCTTTTCTTGCTCTAGGGTTATCTAAAACGACTCAATTGATTTTTAGAAAAATAAGACTTGATCAAACGTTAGTTCTATCGCGTAAGTGTTCATTATAATCTTTGTTTTGCACCGTTTGTTTATTTATTTATTTATTTATTCCTTGTCTGGCTTTTTAAAAGTAGAAAATTGAAGATAAGTATATAACTTGATCCAATCGACATTAATTTTTTGTATCCATCATCGTTATTGGCATGATTCAATTTTCAAACGGTTGAAATCATTAATTTACATTATCAAAGTGTGCTTCAATTTTTAAAAAGGTTAAAATCATTAATATAAATTATTAAAAGTTTAGAAATACAAGAAAGTTACAGCTTCTCAATCTCACTTTAGTTCTTGAGGACTCTTTATAGACCGTAAAGAGAGAAAGTAGATCTAAAACACAGTTCATTTCTCCACCTCCCTTCTTTCTTGTCTAAGATCTAGATCTATCTGAATCTAGATTGAAGGCATGAAAGTTAGGGGAGGGATACATCTTGGTTTTCATTGCCTTACTTTATTTGCTTTGGTTCTTCCTTTCATCTTTGTGATGATTTATACCCATCTTGTGGTCATTTTCTGACATATATGTCCAGTTATAGAGGACTAGGTTCCTGCTTCTCATCCCATAGCATTTTCAGATCTGGAAACCACCATAGATCTCTTCACCCACTACCACACAATAGATCTTGTCCATCTACCTGAAAAAGCCACTATTCAAAAGTGAGATTGATCACTTACCCTATGGTTTATAGGTGCTCACGCTGGGTGTACAAACCCCGATTCATTTTTTTTTTAAATTTTGTATTAATAACTCACACACCCTACATATGCTAATGGAGTTTGAACTCATGACCTCAAAATTATTACTTAACACCTTAACTAACCAAGTCATGGTTTCAGGGACGGACTCAAGGGGTGGCTGGGGTTTGCTGCAGCACACCCTAGTTTTTTGGGGGAGAATTATTGTGTATATATCATGTATATATTATATTGGTATATATCAATATTTAAAAAATATATATACGACACAAAAAAACTAAAACTCTCCCAAAAAGACTAATAGCGCTTGCTCACTCCCAAACAAAAAACAACTCTCTCTCTCTCTCTGTTTCTCTGTGCGACTTGCTCCCAATCAAAAGATAACTCTCTCTGTTCTCTCTGTGCAAGCAGTGTGAGTGCTGCTACTATTGTAGACATCCACGGCTCCACAAGCTATTGATTAAAGGCAAACCCACTAACCCAGGTATTGTAGTTCTCTTTGGCTCTTTCTCATTATCTCATGATATTAAATTTCAACGAATTGGGATTACAGATTAGGAAAATATTTAAGGTTTTCAAAATTTGTTGAATGTTAATCTAATTGTTTATCAATGATTGTTGCTTTTGATTAAGACACACGAATTGTGCTTGGTAAACAAAGCTAAACTATGCAAATTGAATTGGGATTAACTGATTAAGATATGATTGTTGGATTTGTTGCTATTGCTTATATACTTTCGGCTTTGTTTATTAAATTGATCACATGGAAACGTCCAGTAAAAAGGACAAGGTTATCTTGATCTAATGATCTTTATTCTGATGGATTATGGTATGTTGGTATTGTGTAGATGATGATAAGTTGATAAGTGATAACGAAATTAAAAGAAAGTAATTCTTATGGTATATTGGTATTGTGTGGATTATGGTATGTTGGTATTGTGTAGATGATAATAAGTTGATAAGTATTCTTATTCTTATGGCTTCTCTTTATATTGGTATTCTTGTGGCTTCTCTTTATATTCTTGTTTGTTCTTCTTGCTAGGTTTAATGACAGACCAACCTCAAAATCCTAAACCACGGAAAGTTCAAAACAAAGTAAGTTTATATTTTCAGAAAAATGATACTCATATAACTGATGTTCCAAGCTTAGATGAGCAAGATCCTTTTGTGTCTTCTAGAGTTAAGTCTCAACCAATTGATGCTAATTACTTTGAACTTGATTTGGGAAAAGTCTTCCAATCTCACCATACCATATAAATGACTATGATGAGGTTCGAAGAAAATATATTATTTATGGTCCTTATCAACCAAAATTAGATGAGTATCCATCACATTTTTGTGGGGATCAAAATCGAAGGTTTAATAGGATATGGTTTGAAAAATACCATTGGCTTGAGTACTCGAAGAATGATAAAACATATTGTTTTCCATGCTTTCTTATTGATAGCAATCATTCAATGCCAATTTTGTTCACTTCTTTTGGGTTTGATAATTGGAGAAGGGTTTGTGGAGTTCTATGTGTTTTTAAGAAGCATGTAGGGAAGACCGGTTCACCGCATTATAAAGCTATGAAAGATTGTCTTAGCTTGAAACATGTGTGTGGACATAATTATAAAGCCATCAATCCGCAACCACCAGAATTGGTACACCAAAATCGGTTGTGGCTTAAAGCTACTATAGAGGTTGTAAGATTGTTGGCAAAACAAGCACTTGCTTTTAGAGGTGATGATGAATCTGTTGAGTCATCTAATCATGGAAACATTGTTGAAACAATAGATTCATATGGAAGAATGAATGAGAAAGTTGCACAGGTCACACTAGCAAATGCCCCTGGAAATGCTACTTATACTTCTCTAAAGATTCATAAAGAAATTCCGAGTATTTTTGCCAATAGCGTTAGAAGAAAGATTAGTGATGAGGTTGGGGATGCCAAGTTTCTATACTAGTGGATGAAACACTAGATGAAGGTAAGAAGGAGAAAATGGCTATCATCATGACATTTGTTGATTCTCAAGGGCTTGTTCGTGAACGATTCTTTCATGTTGTATGTGTTAGTGATACATGTGCGACAACTTTGAAGAGTAAAATAGACAATGTTTTGATTGAATATAATCTTCAAGTTGAAAATTTGCGAGGCCAAGGATATCATGGAGCTAGCAACATGCGGGGTGAGTGGAATGGATTGCAAGCATTATTTTTGCAGAAGTGTCCTTACTCATATTATATACATTGTTTTGCTCATCGCCTACAACTAGCTTTAAATGCAGCAACTAAAGATGCGAGTGTTGTCTACTTGTTTTTTGAAATATTGACTAGTATCATTAATGTTGTGGACTCATCTGCTAAGCATGTTTCTGAGTTAAAATGTATCCAAGAAGTTGAAGTTGTGGAACATATTGCTGCTGGGGAACTTGAAACTGCCAAGGGAGCTAATCAGACATGTAATCTGCAAAGAGCAGTAGCTATTCGGTGGAGTTCATGGTATTACTCTATCAAGAACTTGATGAAATTATTTAATTCAACTAGTTCTATTTTGAAAAACATGAGTGATAATGGTCTTACCAGAAAAATACGTGGACAAGCTCTGAGTGCTTTTAGAGCTTTAAGATCATTTGATTTTTTGTTTTGCTTGTTATTATTAGAGAAAACTATGGGAATCACAAATGCTCTTTGTAAGTCCCTACAAGAACAATCTCAAGAAATCACAAATGCCATGAATCTAATTGTTAGTACGAAAGGCGTCTTGGAAAGTTGACAAAAGATTGATGGGTTGATTTCTTTGCTAGTGTTGTATCATTTTATGTCACACATATGATTGATGCTCCAGATTTTAGTGCTCCCTATTTGGAAGGTACGAGTCGTCATTCTCAACGACAAAATTGTGTTACCATTGAACATTCACTACCGGCATAAACATTATAGCCGACGAAAAAAATAGTCAGCTAAAGTGGACTTTTAGCAGACGGAAATATTTTTCGTCGGCTATAGTCTGTAAACTATAGACGACGAAATTTTTAAAGTTTAGCCAACGAAATATATAATTTCATCGGCTAAAAGTCTTTATATTTGTAGATCTAGACAACAGCTCATTTGAAAAAAAATGGGAGAAAAAGTTTGGTTGTTGTCGAAATTGTTGGGTGTCATCGAAATCTGTCTAAATTAGTTTGTGGAGCTATATATAGGTACATATGTGTATATATCTTGATTTTGAGTTAATTTAAGAGTTTTATTTGAGTTATATATATTGATTTTGAGTTTTAATTTGAGTTGAACTATTGAATTTTGAGTGTGATTGAATTGAATTGATCGATTTTGATTTGATAATATATATGAAGTTGTTGTTATTAATAAGTAGTGTGTATATATATATATATTAATTTAATTATAATATTGTGTTGATGCATAGTATGAATTAATTAATATGTTGATTATGATTTATGTTAATTGATATATAATATTGTTATATAATTAGTAATTAGTATATATATATATATATATGTGTGTGTTAATTATTAATTTGTTATTAATTAATTGTACGTTGTAGATAGAATACTAAATGATTTAAAAATTTAATTAATTAATTAGAGTTTATACATATATATATTTTGTTATCTTTTCAGGATATGGATAAGAGTTGGATTTCGCTTCCAAAATGGGACAAAAGATATGATAAAATAGTTATTAGTTTTATTGAATATGTGATGGCTAAGGCTAACGGGAATACAATTTTCTATTGCCTGAGCACTAAATGTTAGTGTCACAGCAATATGCATCGATTTACGATTGACAAAGTTTGGTAGCATTTGAAGAGTTACGAGTTTTGGGAGAAGCACATATGTTGGAGTGGCCGAAGACGAGGAAGAAGATGTTCGTATCAAGAGCCCAGCATAATAGGTATTTCTCACTCCTCTACAATTCGACTTAATAATTTTAAAGCGGGTCGTTAGGTTCGAATTCATGATTTAGACACAATGCTTATGTTGATCCAAATCAAGAAACAGACGAAGACACTTGTGATGAGGATATGCATAGATTGTCAGAAATTAATTCTGACACTGAAGAAGACTCATCGGATGATTCCGATTACGAGCCTTCTTAGTTTGAATTTGTAATACAAATTGATGTGTGCTTTATATGCTACAAGCTGTTGAATTCATAATTTTGTTTATTTTTGGTGATATATGAACAGGAAATTGGTATGATTTACATTAAACAACCTGTTTTTTTATGTATTTCGTCTGCTAAGATATTTTTAGCCGACGAATTATGTCCTGTTTTATAGCTAAAACTATGTATTTCGTCGGCTAAAACTATCTTGGCCGACGAATACCCTAATATTTCGTCGGCTAAACCATAAACCCTAAACCCTATATTATAGCCGACGAATACCCTAATGTTTTGTCGGCTATAGTTAAATAAATAAAATAATAATTTTATATCACTAGTTGCGTCTCATCGATTTGAAACTATTTGCAGTTGAAGGTTCGGGCAAACTACGTAATTTAAACTGTGAAATAACCGTTACGAAGCGTTAAGGGGTTTGACTTACGGAATTCACCATCCGAATCGAGTCCTTAACGTTGTCGGATCAAGTTGAAAATTTACCCATACACATATTTCAACATAATGATGATATCTGATGGTCGGATTTTTGTTTCACAAGATTGATATCATCACAATCACAACATGCCTACTAATGTTGTATAACTTGTTTACCAAGTGTTAAGTAAATGTTCCGTTTCAAAAAAAACTATACGTAGAAGCTTCAAACGAAAAAAGTCATGAAATAAGACATGACTGGAATGATGAAATATGTCTACGGTTGAAAAATCACGTAATTCCGATAAAGTTTCAGTGCTGATAGTTGCGGTCAATGCATTTTTTCATTCTTTCTCTCTAGAGGTATCCCTATCTCCGATGGTTATTTTTCATAAAATTTTTATACCACTAGTTGCGTCTCATCGATTTAAAACTATTTGCAGTTGAAGGTCCGGGAAAAATATGTAATTTAGACGGGCAAAATACGTAATTTAGATGGTCAAATTACCGTTTCTTTGCGTTTAGGGGTTTGACTTCCGGAATTGACCATCAGGATCGAGTCCTTAACGTTGTCGGATTTTGATGAAAATAATAATGATATCTGACGGTCAGATTAGTATAAAAATATAATTAAATATATAAATTTGAAATAAATTAGTATAAAAAGTAATATAGCCGACAAATTTCTTGAATATTCGTCGGCTATAGTTAAATAAAAAATGAAAAAATATAATTAAACATATAAATTGGAAATAAATTAAATAAATTAGTATAAAAAGTACAATAGCTGGTGAATTTCTTGAATATTCGTCGGCTATAGTTAAATAAAAAAATAAAAATTTTATTAAACATATAAATTAGAAATAAATTAAATAAATCAGTATAAAAAGTACAATAGCCGACGAATTTCTTGAATATTCGTCGGCTAAAGTTGCACTATAGCCGACGAAAATCATAATTGTAGCTGACGATTTTTTTTTATTTTGTCGGCTATACTTTTGCCTATATAGGCAGAACCCAACGAGTCCGAGAACAGAAACCCTATTTTCATTTTTTCGCCCCTCCACTCTCCTCCCCTCCACCTCCACATCTTCTCTCTCTGTCTCTTTTGAATTCTCAAGCAATTAAGGTAATAAATTCAAATTTTTAGGATTTTGAATTGAGATTTTGAATTGGTTTCGGGTGTTAGGGTTTATTTATGTATATATACATTACTAATTATAAATTGCTGCATATTTGTATATATTGTATATATTTTGAATTATTAATAATTATTTTGAATTATTAATAATTATTTTGAATTATTAATAATTATTTTGAATTATTTGTCTATATTGCTGCATATTTTGACTTATTAAAAATTAATTTGAATTATTGATGTATTTATTGTTTGCATATAATAAATTGATGTATATATTCATTTAAGTTTATGGTTGTATATATTTGTATAAATATTTGCATATATATATATATATATATATATTTGTATATATTGCTGCCAATTAATATATAGTTTAATTAAATTAAATGATTAAAAAATTACATAGATTGATTAATAGTTTATATTGTTTTCATATAATAGTTTAATTGATGTATATGTTATTTGCATATAATAGTTTAATTAATATATCGATAAAGATCGTTAATATATTGATAACAAGTGTTAATTAAAATATTTAAAATTACAATTAAAATTAAAAATTCATATAATCTATTAAATAAATATTTTAAACATGATGAAATGCTTATTTAGATTGACTAAGGGTTCAAAGGGCCAAAGGTCTGAATCGTCTGAGAGAACGTCTAGCACCCCTCAAGCGTCGTTTCAGGGCCCCATGACAGCTTGACGTGCGTCCCTTCTGAAGCTGACGCAGAGGCAGCCGGGGGCCACCCATTCCTTGAGGTAGCTTGACACCCCTCGCTCCTCGAGCCAGCCGGGGGCCACCCATTCCTCGAGGCAGTTTGACGCCCCTCGCTCCTCGAGGCAGCCGAGCATCCTTCACTCCTCGAGGCAGCTGTGGCCCCCGACTCAGGCGGAGGTGTCTGCACCACGTATGCCTGAGATATACAGGGCACTGACTTCGGACCCTACTGTTTTCGGAGGGTGGGTCATCTAGGATACAGATGCTGTCGTCTCTTCTCTACCTTCCGCGGTTGATACCGGCATTACCTGCAGTCAATGACTCAGGGTCGCCGATTTATCCACTGCCCCGTAGGTGACCCTATCAGCGGCATACCAATTCGTGTCTTTTGGTATGGATCTTATTTCTGCTAGGGTATCATCATCGGCGACAGAGTCGAAATCCGTCGCGTCCGCCCCAACGCCCTCAGGTAATGAAATATAAATAATTTATTTTCTTATAATGTCATAATAAGAATAATTTAATAATAATCAATTTGTGATAGGCACCGTCGGAGCCAAGCCGACAAGGAAGAAGAGAGGCCCCGTCACAGGGAAAGCTCTCGAGAAGACTGTGAGTACCTCAAGAAGGATCGTCATCGATACTCACGGGGATGGCAACGTTGTATCGGGTGGGAAGACGAGGATGTACTCCGACCTCCTGGGAGCGCTCAATAAGGATAGAGTCTCTGTGTTGTGGTCAGACTAGGGCGAGGTCCCACAAAAGATTAAGGACATGGTCCACAACGTAATGTCAGTACGTTTAAAAATTCATAATTAATATTATGTATAATATTGTTGATTTATGAAAAACTAAACTAATAAACGTTTTAATGTAGGTGTTGTTTGACGTTCCCCAACACTTGAGGAACACCTGGGCGGACGTTGTGCATGGGGGAATGTACGTTAAAAAGTTAATGAAAAAACAAAATTATATGTGTAATTAATAATATTTATAATTTTTTATGGTATCTGCAGGTATAAGGAGTGGAAGAACGAGTTACGGACCACTGGACTACTGATGAGAACCCACGTTCTGGTACCCCCCTTGAGTTTCAGTTTAAGGAGTACGAGTGTCGTTGGCTTCTGATATCAGAATTCAACAACCCTCATAAACAGGTAATTAAAAAATAATAATTTCTTATATTGTTATTAATTAGTACGTTTTAAAATATTTTACTAATATTTTATTTTTTTCCTTTGTATGCCGTTTCTCGGGCGAACGCTCAGAACCGGCAACGCAACACAAGGAACCATCATGCCGGTTCTAGACAGTTCACATCGTTGATGGACTAGGCGGTAAGGGAACATCCAGAAGTCAACCGGTACGTCTATACGTACGAGAAGACATATCCTGACGCCTAGGAGGATATTGTAAGTCGTTTTACGTTTTCAAATTTTTTAAATTATATATATATATATATTTCAAAATTTTAATTAATTATTTTTTCCTATCCAATTAGGCGAAGGTGTGGCAGGCTAGTGACGAGGTGATGACTGCTATAGTGAGGGAGATATGGCTAGACACACAGGAGGAAGACGTGTCTGAAGCCATGTCTCGAATCGACACTTCGGATCTCAGGGTTGGGGCCAGGATCATGGGCACAACATTCCCACCGCAAGGAAATAACTTCTACTTCCGGGGTCTAGGAAAGAAGGGCGAGTGGGTATTGAAGACCACTCCCGGATTTCAAAAAAAGGCAGCCTCGACTAGCAGCAGGACGACTCAACTAGAGGCGAAAGTTCAGATGCTCGGGAACACCCAGACAGCCTATACTGCCGCTTTACAGGAGTATAATGCTGCAGTATATGCAACCCAGCAGGCACAGCAGCAGCAGATGTTCTAATACTTGCAAGAGTTTTCAGCAACACAGCTTTAGGGACTTCCGGCTCCGCCTATGCCTACGCCTATTCTCCTACCTCAACCGCCGCAACATCCTCAACTGCAACCTCCTCCTGATGCAGATATAGATTTAGATGATATAGATTTTATATAGTTTTATGGGTTTATGAACAATTTATAAATAATTTAATGAAAAACGTTTAGACCACTTTTGATGGTGTTGTTGGTTATATGAAATTGTTTGTGTAATTTGCAGCTTGCTTGGATGGTAATTTAGAAATTTTGGGGTTTTTTTAGTATAAAAAGTACTATAGCCGAAGAAATTTACCATAATTCATCGCCTATAGTATTTTTTTCAAGGTTTAACCGACGAAATATGGCTTATTTCGTCGGGTATAGTAGTCTTTAGCCGACGTAATTTACTATAATTCGTCAGCTATATTTTTTATTTTTTATTTTATTTTTCTATATTTAGCCGACGAATGATAGTAAATTTCGTCAGCTATAGTTATTTTTTTAATTCTTTTAATTTTTTTATTTAATACTTTAGCCGACGAAATATTAATATTTCGTCGGCCAAAGTCTCAGGTAAAGGCCGACGACAATTTATTTCGTCGGCTTTAGTCTTACTTTATCCGACGAAAAATAGAAAAATAAGTCGTCGGCTAAGTGTATAACTATAACCGACGACCACTCTTATTTCGTCGGCTAAAGGTGTAACCGACGAGTCTTTGCCGATGACATCTTAGCCGACGAATTTGATGAACATGTCGACGAAAATTTTTCGTCGGCTAAAGTGTTGATCCTGGTAGTGATTATTATCGTGTTGCAATATTCAATGTTGTAATTGATTTTCAATTGATGGAGCTAAATAATAGATGCAATGAGAAAACAAGGGAGATTTTGATTCTTAGTTCTGCATTGGATGATCGATTTGAATTCAAATCATTTGACATTGACAAAATTCGTAGTTTGGCTGAGAAATTCTATTCTTATGATGTGCCTGAGTTGGATGATCTAAAAAGCCAATTAGAGCATTTTGAGTATCAATTCTCTAGACTTGAGGAATTTCAAGATCTATGCACCCTTTCTGAGTTATGTCAAGAATTTGTTACCACAAAGACTCCATTTGTGTTGATTGAGAGTTTGGTGTGTTTAGTGATGACTCTTCCTATTTCCACAGCTACCACAGAGAGAGTTTTTTCAGCCATAAAGCTCATTAAGAACCGACTTCGAAGTATGATGGGTGATCGATTTTCTTACAGATTTAATGACGGTGCATATTGAGTGAGACATTGTTGATACTATTAATTCAAATTCAGTTATTGATGAGTTTTACGCTTTAAGTAAATGAAGGGCATAACTTAGGTAGCTGAATTCACATTTGTATTGAATATTTGACTTTAATTTGTGTCAATTTCTATTTGTCGGATTCAAGTAATAGCTTTTGTGGATGATATTTTTATACATGATCTTGTTGAAGATGTAAATATGAATATTAATGTGTTCAGACTAATTTATGCATGTGAAATAATCTTTGAAAACAAAAATAGGTTATGCTAATTTTTTTACAGATATTTTTGTTTGCAGCCTAAGACAAATGTAGCACACCTTAGATATCATTCCTGGTTATCGGTTCACTTGTTATCGGTTCTTAGAATGCTATTTTGTTGTATTAGATCCATTCTTTCATCTCCTTCATCCTTGGTTTCCACTAGATTTATTGTTTGGGATTATTCCGACGTATCGGTACTGATTTCTTCGATTCGGCATCAATGGCGACATCTTTGCACATGTTAGTTTGATGGATACAAGCATTTTTCAAAATAAATTCTAAAACGTCTTGCTTGTATGGGACTAACTGTATCCGTACACTCCAATAGACAGAAGTCCAGCTACGCTGGTACCTGTATCTTTACGAACTAATATACAAAAACACACGCGAAGTTGACCAGAATCAAAAGGTCAAAAGGTCAAAAGGTCCACCAAGCACCGTTCTTTTTCCGTCCAAAATCCGTACCAAATAAGGAAAAATTTCCTTTTTTCTATTTCTTTATTTTCAGATATCCGTTTTTAATGTGCTCGATTCAGTTAGACCTGGAATTTTAATTCTCACTGTCAATATCAAACACACTCAACTGTATAGCAATACCAACTATAAACAGCCGAAATCTAAACCAAACATTAAATCTGATTTTGAATTTAGTCCGCACACAATTTAAAAACAAAACCAAAAACTGAAATAAATTTCTTAACCGAGCACCGACCTCTTGTTCTTTTCAGACCGCCTGTGTACATACTCTCATATTTATTTGACTTCCGAACAAAATTAAAAAAAATGTGTTTTGCTAATTCTGATTTTCTTGATTTCTAATTTTAATTTAAAAAGAAAATAACTGTGTTATTTTTTTGGGGATTACGAACCAAAGTGCTGACCGCTCATATCGTCTATGTAGTTCCTAACCTCCTTCCTAATCATCTCCTGCATCAAAGACATGAACTCCGGCCCAAACGACATCGTTCTGTTCTCATTCTCACCCAACGACGTCATTTGTTTTTCTTCAGGTCGAGTCGCCACCTCGGTTCCTCCAGGTAAAGACAGAGTCAGAAGAGTCGATGGCTCCGGTTCAATGCTCGGCGGCGGCGACTCAGTTCTCATCGCTGCTCTCGCCACCACCTGCGCCGACGAGACAGCAGGCACAACGCCGGAGTCGCTGACATCGGATCCGGACGGGCTCGTCGGACTGTATCCGCGGCCCGAAGCAGTCGCCGATTTCTTCTCCGGTCTGAGGTGGTGGTGCTCGTTGATCGACACGGCGCCGCCGATGCCGTCTTCCGCTATTGACGAGTACTTTCGCTTCAGAGTGGAGTTCCAGTGGTTCTTGATCGCATTGTCCGTCCGGCCGTTGAGCAGCCTCGCTATGGTGGCCCACTTGTTGCCGTATTTCGAATGCGCCGCTGCGATGACTTCGTCCTCCTCCGCCGTGAACGCCCGGTGCTCCACCTCCGGCGAGAGCTGGTTGCACCACCGGAGCCGACACGACTTCCCAGACCTTCCCGGGATCGACTTGCTTATCAGAGTCCAGTTCCGAGCGCCATGCCGCTGCACCAGCTTCCTCAGCAGGTCGTCCTCTTCGGGGCTCCACGGCCCCTTGACCCGATCCAACTCCCGCTGCTGAACCGATTCACAATCCATAACCCTAAAACCCTAGATTTCGGATGATAACAAAATTGAAGAGGCGGCGAGAGAGAGACTCGGCCTTTCTGAGTTTTTTTCTGAGAGGTTTGGAGGTCCGAGACGAGTTGGAGAGGAGGGGGTTTATATAAAGAAGGGATTAGGGTAACTGGTGGAGCCAGTCAACCGAATCGGGTATCAAGCGCAACGGCAACCGGTTACTGCCCTTGAACGTTACCCGTTACATCACTCTACAGCTGTATTAACCAACACGCGTTGCCACGTAGGACACATAGATTGCTGATGGGAGAGAATAATCATGATCATCCTTCCACCAATATCCGGGGTGTGGGTAAAACAATAAATAAAAATCTATGAAGAAGGGACGGTTAAGGATTAGTTTCCAGTTTTGACTGGTGAAGTTACTGAAGGGGAATTTATTCGCGTTAATTTTGGGTGGGGACGGATCGTAGGCTTCTGTAGGCAGTTGAGAGGATAAGTTGGACTGAGACAGGCTGGAGAGCATTTTAAGATTTTTGGGTTCGGTTGGGTTTCCTTTTTTATTTAGATTTATCTTTAATTGTTTTATTTGGAGCAAAACGACAAGAATGGTCGCGGAATGGGAAATCGGGTCGAGGCTGACACGTTGGCATTCCAGGCTGTGTACCTGGCGCGCGGCTAGTACTGTGATGTACCAACGGCCGTAGCAGTCCACCGACAGGAGGCGGTCACCTCCAACAATCACTGCTGCGGATGAAAACGACGTCGTAGCTTGTAGGATTGAATTTTAAAATTTGAAGCTCAGATTAATAATGGATTAACCAGAGCAAAGCAAGGCAGGATTAAGGGATGGACCAGTACCGGATTTCTGTTGATTCTTAGGTACCTAATGACTCTTATGTTTGGTGTATGTGTAGTAGTTTTCTAATGGAAATTATTGTTTTATTTTTTTTGTTTTCCTAATTAAGTACATTTATTTTTTTAGACTACTGAATAAAATCATACTAATGGAATATAAGCATTATGAGTGAAGAAGTAATCCTATCTTTCTGTCGGTTATGAGCCATAATTCACTAATGAGGGAAGACAATAAAATCATACTAATGGAATATAAGTATTATGAGTGAAGGAAGCAATCCTATCTACTACGAAATTAGCTTCTGTAGCTATGACATGTCTGAAATACAATACTGCGGCTGAGAAGCAAGCTAAAATATACTATAAACCAAATATTTGATACAACAACGAATATTGACTTTGCCAGACAAGCTTTCGATTAAAACGGTGTTATCACCTTCAATGAGGACTTAAAGAAAATTGGTGAAGATAAATTAGAGACTTAACAATGTACGACGAAAGAAAGAAAGAAAAGTTTTCAGGTCAATAGACATGTCATGTCATGTCTACGAAATTAGCTTATGTAGCGATGACATGTCTGAAATATAATACTGCTGCTGAGAAGCAAGCTAAAATATACAATAAACCAAATATTTGATACAACAACGAACATTGGCTTTGCCAGACAAGTTTTCGATTAAAACTGTGTTATCACCTTCAACGAGGACTTGAAGAAAATTGGTGAAGATAAATTAGAGACTTAACAATGTATGATGAAAGAAAGGAAAGTTTTCAGGTCAATAGATCAATTTGGAAAACAAAACAAAAGTAACTCAATCGTGTGTTATATACCTATTATTTTGAGGTCATTGATCCAAACTTGTTTTTTGTATATTCATAGTTCGGCCAGTTAATATGCGAGATTCATAGTTTGAAATATTAAGTCACCGCATTACTAAAAGAGACCATTAACTAAGTAACTAGGTAACAATTATTTGATGTGCTATAAATTTAGACTCTGGCAATGCATGTCAAATTCATAGAATTTAGTCCCTATTTTGATTAGTTTAGCAAGATAAAATGTCATTTTGAGAGTCTAATATATAGATGTCATATAATGAAATACAATTATATTCTTAGATCAAAAAATTCATGATCAATCATTGTTAGATATAAATGTAATGAAGGGTTGAAAACAAAATAATTTAATCTGGATGGAGGAGGATGGTGGTTGTGCTTACGTGCAGGAGCTAAGCTCACTGCTGCGGGCTCCGCTCCGGCTGGCTGGATGAAATAGGGTTGTGGTTGCTTTGTTTCGGGGGTCAGGCTTCTGGGTTTGGATCTAACATCAAGTTGGGGAAGTGGGTCTGGATTGGTGGGCCAAAACAGCTCTCGCTGGCAATAGTGGAGAAGGGTGGCGTCAAGACGTGGTTTGACGGCGAAGGCGCTACGGCCAGAAATCCTAAGGATGATGGGTTGGGTCTGGGCTCTACTAGACCATTAGATGAGTGGTTATTTAGGTTAAAAGAGGGTGTGAAGCTTTTGGTGAATGAAGCAAACATAACTGTCTTGGGGCAAGCCCAGGTGCTAGCTAAAACTGCTCTTTCTGTATGGTTTTAGGTTTGATGTTCAATCTGTCTTATTGGTCACATGGTACCATTTTTTGTATCTGAAGATGGAAAATATAATTTGTGATACATGAATATAATCAATGTTTGACTTTCTGCACTGTAAGCTGGCCATTAACGTTAATACATGATTGCTCACCTCCTATTTTCTGCTCGCAGTATCGGCAGATGAGACGGAAAGAGCAAGACAGGCTTGCTAGGATGGAGGTCGACTATCAGAAATGGAATGAAGAGGCGGAGTTCAATATGAGGCGGGAGGAAAGATTGAAAGCAGCTGAGGAGTGGACAGCAAAGAAGCGTCTGAAACGTCAAAAGAAGAAGCAGAAGAGAATAATCACAAAGATGAATCCTCTGACAATGACAAGAACTCGGATGGTGATGCTACAGATTAAACAAGGTTGAGCTGGTTTTAGGTTTTTAAACAAGATTGGTTCAAAAGTAGGGGAACAAGTAATCACTTTTCGTAAGTGTAGAAGTTGTCATGTTTGGACCTAAGATCGACTTATGTATAATCTTGAGATGTAACACCCCAAGGGATCAGAAATATGGAACTTGAATCTCATATTCAACTGGCAGTTCCATCAATTGCATGTGTTTCTTATCAAATGGAACAATTGAAAGGAAACTACAGAACACAAAATTGAACTCTCGACTATGTTTGATCAAATGGCCTGAGATACAATCGTTTTTATGCTTAGCTTAGGTAAGTAATATACGGATATGTTATTTTAAAGCTTATGCTAGAATATTTTTCTTCCATATAAGCTATAGAGCTAGAAAATTAATACTAGAATGATGATTTAGGGAGGAAAAGGAATACATTGGAGAAAGTGGAACGCCTTTTGTGTGCCGAAAGGAGAAGGTGGGCTGAGATTTAGGTACTCGATGGGTTTTATTCCTTATATGTGGTCGCTTTATCAGAGGTACATAGTGTCTAGTCCGTTATGTCCAAGGTGTCAGGCAGCAAATAATACGCCCTTGCACGCAACATTCTTTTGTTCTTTTAGTGTTGCGGTGTTGGAGAGGGTGAATTTCTATTCTAAATTGGTCCTGGGTATGGTGGATGACTTCTCTAAGGTATTGGATCATGTTTTCCAAGTGTTAACGGTTGATGAATTGAAGCTGTTTGTTATAATATTGTGGAGTAACGGGGGTGAAAGAAACAAAGTACTACATGGGGAAAGTCCTCGTTTACCGGCTATCATATATGATCAATGCATTATGATGTGGGAGAGCCTTTTGGTGCTGCAGACTAGCACCCAGAAGCAGAATGGTAATAGGGGGATTCAAGATGGTTTGGCATGGCAACCTCCTAGCCCAGGTATGTTAGCTTTTAATACTGATGCATCTGCGTGTAATGATGACATTAATGTTGGTGTGGGAGCTGTTGTGAGGACCCATTTGGGAGAGTTTGTGCTAGCTGTTGGGGAAAGAGCTCAAGGACGGTTGCGGCCTCTTGCTGCTGAATTGTTGGCTGTCTGCAGGGGACTGGAAAGTGTCCTTGTGCATAATTAGTTATTAGAGAGGGTTGTTTGTGATAGCTTAGAGACTGTGAGGTTGGTGAATGATGATGGCGAGTGCTCTGCAGATGAGGGAATTCTAGTTGATCGTGTGAGAGGCTTGTTGGCTGCTGTTGGTAGTTCTAAGTTCTTGCATATTCCTAGGCCTGCTAATAGAATGGCTGATGTTGTTGATAAGTCTATAGCCCGTATAGATGGGCGGTTATCATGGTTAGGAATTAGGCCCGATTGACTCATGAATGTCATTAATAGTGACAGACCCGAAACTAGTCCTGTTAGTAGGAAATGTAGTGGAGAAGTTTCTTCTACGACCGATGGTTCTCATGTCTTGTAATTCTCTTTATTTTAAATAAAACTTACCATTATTGCTCTAAAAAATGGGACATTAGATAACAATTCATCGTACTATGGACTACGTACAATAAGTGCTATACAAGTATTCTGATGAAAAAAGAGTGTTGTACACGTATTTAATGAATATAGAAGGTTACATTTCGGCAGTTACATTTCGGAAGGTTATATCATTAAATTGCTCAGAAAGTTGGCTGAGAGAACAAACTGGTCAAAATTTAATCAAACATTTTCATTGTCTATCTCCTTCTCTATCGTCTCCATCTGTCTGAAACCCTAATCTCCATGGGAGATTCCATGCCTCCGCATCGTATTTCCGTCCATCAAGCTCTTGGTGGCGGCGCCGGTACACTGTCTTTCTCCGATTTGCATGTGTGCTTTGTAGATAAATACTTCGATTTTCATATAGATGTTGTTAAATATAGGATTGCGATTCCATGTTGGATCGCCTATACTTGAATTGATTAGGATGAGATTGCAATCTCTTATATTGTAAATGTCGTCGGAGTTTATTTGATTTGGATTGTGATATAGTTGCTAATGTGCTGCTGTGGAGGCAATGGGGTGGAACAGTCGTAGTGCTGACCTCATCAACAGCGGCGTGGGTCCTTTTCGAGCGAGCTGGTTACAATCTCTTGTCCTTTGGCGCCAATGTTCTACTGCTTCTTGTGGGCATACTCTTCTTCTGGGCCAAATCTGCTTCACTTCTCAATAGGTACTTACTTTCTGATTCCGGCCGCTGCTTGGTATGTGCAATGCTTGGTATGTTGCTAGAAATGTCTTGGCTCTGTTAGCTTGGATTAGGATCACTTGCTTTTCACCATAAAAATGTTTATTTCGATGTTTACTTAATTGTGAAGAAGTTCTACTTAATATTTTGCGGAAAAAAGTTTTCATACAGAAGCCGAGGTAGAAGTGATGGATTTTGTTAGCTTAGATTAGAATCACTTGCAAATTTTCAGCAGGAAAATGCTGTATTTCGATATTTTCCGTAAGTTATGAACGATTTTTACTGATAGTTTTGCGAAGAAAAGTAACCAGACACCAGCTGAGATAGGATACATATAATTGTAGGAAAGATTGGCTATGGTTTATTATACTGTTTTAAGCATCAGATATTGGTTGACGGCTTGAGGCAAACTAATGAAGTCAAACTTATGTTGTAATCAGACCTTTGCCTCCTCTTCCTGATATGGAAATATCTGAGGCGTCTGTCATGAAGGTAGCTGAAGAAATGCATTTTTGGATTAATCGTGGACTGTCTGTTGCGCGAGACATTGCTGTTGGCAGGAATTTTAAGCTCTTTTTTCAGGTTAGTTGAAGTTGCTTCCCACTTGGTTTATGGTTAGAAAGTAGTTGATTAATTTTAATGGAGTTGATTTTACTGTTTGGATACTGCTGTGGGTCTGCAGGTTTCTGTTTTGCTGTGGGTAGCATCTTACATAGGAAGCCTCTTCAATTTCCTCACTCTAGCCTATGTTGGTAAGTTCTTTGCTGGTCAATGTATCTTTGTATCTTGTAAGTAAATACTCGTGCAAGACCTAAATTATATATTAATACCTATGTTTCTTGAACTGCTATGCAGGGGTTCTGATCAGTCTTTCAGTGCCCGTGTTGTATGATAAGTTTCAGCACCACATTGATGATAAGCTGTCCGTAGCACATAGAACAATACAAACACAGTACAGGAAACTTGATGAGAGCATTCTAAGGAAGTTACCTATGCAATCAAACAAGCAGAAGAAGGTCCAGTAGGTAAGTACCATCTCTTTCTTTTTGAGACATGTTTTTGTCTGTGTATATATGCACTCATTCTTGTCATTTCAAATATACCGCATGTTGGAAGAATGATTTCAGGCTATATTTTTATTATATAACCTTGTTTTCTCAATCTATCTGCACTCTGGATTTGGAAGTTTCGTTTGTTTGTATTGTACTTGTGTTGAAGGATGTATTCTCTGGATTTGTAAATGAACTTTTGAAAGTGTGGAATCTTTCTTTTCTCATATTGTTCAATTTGATCATGATATTATTATTCAGAAGTGTACAATTTTTCCAAGGGAGATAGACACCAGTAATGGTCAAGCTTTGTGCTGTATCATTTCCTTTAAAAGTCTATCATCTTCTGATGGCATTCTGATACCTTGAATGTATCCTCAATTGAGTCTTCAAGTACAACTTATATTTGAAATAGGCTTTCTTTAAATTTATCTTTACATTATACTTGAATCTCGTAATCTCAAAGTAGAAGGGGTCATCATCATTCCAAGTCGGTCTATATCAAAGTAATAGAAAAATGACTGTCATCTGTTCAGCTAGATGTTCATTTCTACCTTTTTTTGTTTCTCCTTTTGATGTTTTGGAATTTGGAACAATCGTTTAATGCTTTGGATTATGAAGACAAAATATGCTGTAACAATGTGTAGGATATGTCGTGTTTGGGCATTCTCATTGTCTTCCAAGACTCCAAGTGCATGCTTTTTTTTTGAAAATAAGCATACCCAATGTTGTGAAATATAACAGCGTTCTTTAGTTTATGATGTTTAATACCTTGAATTATAATGTTTCATGTGTTCTGTATGTCATGTAAGATTCCTCTATGGCAGGTCAAACATCTTGAGGTGATACGTAGTAGTAGATTCACAACCTTTGATCTTTCCACCCATTTTCTAACTTCCAACAGAAAGAGAGAAGGGGATGGCCAGAAATTTTGATGGCTATAAGTTAAGAGAATTATAGTGTGTTGGAGTATCATGGGTTCAATTTCTGGGCATATGGGTATATTGTGAATGGGTCTTTTACATATCTGTTTAGAGGTACCTTGGGCAAATGACAAATTTCCGGTGTCCTAGTGTTTGCTTTGAGATTATGTTTTGACTTCTTGTGATATACCTCAGAGTGGAATTCTGTAAAGATACGACACTTGCCCTGGCTAATAAATAGGGAAGTTTTAGCCCAGAAATGTTTGTTTGCTCTTGTCAGTAGTAATTAGCTACCTTGTACAGTTGTACTATTGTTTGATGTAAGATTATAATTTGGTAATCTGCTACCTTGATGACCTTGAGGAGAAAGTCATATGAGTTCTTACGTGTCGTATTGGCTCTAGACGTGGTGTCAGTATAAGTAATATAACTTTTATTCAGTGGCAGAAACATAATAACAAAGAAATTTGGATTGTTCAAGCTTTAAATGTTATGTACTCTTCCAGAGTCTCTCTGAACATGTAGAAATCTAGTATTTTTCCTATAACATGATGACCGTGATTTCAATATTTTTGCATATAGATGTCTTTTCGATGAATGATGACCATGATTTCAATATTTGGTATGTAGTTTTGTTGCTTCTCATGTGTACTGAGGCATATCTGCATATGGTGCAGGGTAGCATGGAGCTCAGAGAAGTGTGATTATAGTCTTAGACACGGTTTTGAATGGTTTTCAACATGAGGGTTTCTTTTGGTTGGCATGCTGTTGCTATACATATTGACAGCCAGACAGCATGGCTGACAACATTTGAATGGATCCTATTAGCTTCTACGTTTGAGTTGCAGCGTTGCAATGTTCCGACTGTGACCTTATAATCTGGTCAGTAGTTATTGAATTGTTGAATCCTGGCGGATGTGCTTTACAGGATGGGATGACAGCGCTTGATGAAATATAGAAATGTACTGTTTTTTGCTATACTTCTGATTTCAGTGTTGTACTTTTTCCTTCTTTGAAAGTAAAGTTCATTGAATCAATTAATGCTTACAATCGTTTCAAATGGCATCCCCTGTAAACTCGGGAGTCGGGAGCAATGGCAAACCATTTTTTTCTTGGTTTGTTATGATCATGGCAAACCATGTTTGGCTATCATGGTTTTTTAAAGCATGAGAAGCTAAAGAGTGAGCTACTCTATAAAGAGTGAGCTACTCCCGTTGCTTAACTTTGTGCATGAATAACTTGATAACTAGCATATTCTTATAGCAGACTAGTCTGAATCCTCTTCCTCTTCTAATCAAATTAGCAGTCACTTTGAAAGCATACCCGCTGGTACCCATAACTGAACTCCGGCCTTCAGCGCCTGCACCACAGCGTGGAAAGGTGATGTTAACAATGGTTATGGGCGTGAAAGCGCTGGCGAGACCCTTCATGATTCCGAGCAACAGAGTCAATTCCTCCACCTCGAGTACCAGCTATACAGCCACCGTAATAGTTTATTTAGCCTGCTGCCTCGGTTCTTAAATTGCTCATTGCATACAATAATAAATACCGTTGCAGACGCAGACCTTGGAGTTCCGGTTGTCCATAGTCCTGAAACTAACATCATCACTGGACTCAGTTTTTTGAAGCTCATCTCACATCTGCAAACATTTCATGAAGAAATCATTCCATGCTGCTGCCCTTGAAATCCAGATCTCTGCCAAAACTCTTGTGCATATGGGCATTTAACATACCAAGTGAAAGATATCTCTATTATGATCACAGAAAAACACATCCCAACTCCCCAGCATAGCCTTCAGTACACAAACTAATCCCAACTCTACCCTTTCTTGCTATTTGGGAATCTTGCAAAGAAATTTTTCGAGAACACAGCGTTGGTTTTATTCTTTATTTCCAACTTAAAATGTATAGGGATAGTGTTACGGGTCCTCAAATCTCACCTTATTATGCAATATTTTCCTGATGGTTGAAATTGTTAATAACAGTGCATGACAATTGAAATAGGAGTATGTGGAAGTATATAGCTAAGAATGCCTCTGGTATATGGTTCAAGTCCTTGCAGACAGAACTGATGGCACCAACTAAAATTGAAGCTCTGAACTGAAAGTTTTGAAATAGCTTACCAGAACATTATTTAAACATGAATACTCTAATGGCCATTCACTACGGTTGCTTATATTGCAATTGAAACATGCAGCAACATCTGCGAATTCTACAACATTGAAACTGAGTTCTTTTCATTACATCATGGACTCCGCTCATCTACAATCATAGCTTCAAAACATCCTTCAACATCAAAGTAAACCGTGTAGGGTAGATGCAAAGAACTTAAGCCATCCTAGGAATGGGACTGCCTTCGGCAGGTGGCAACGACACCGAGCGCAACAGCTCTAGTGAGAAAACAAGCCCCAAGAAATGCGAAAGGATAGTGTTTGCGGATGCCTGCAAGATGAATAGATGGATAGATAACTCAGCTATTCTCCTACTTAAAGTGAAATTCTTGTACGATAATCTTAGCCAAACTTCAATGAAATTTCCAGTTTCAACTATCATTTATCTGAAATACTGTATCAAACTGTTCAACTCAAGTATTAGCTTTGACAGATTTCCAATTTCAACAATCACTTATATGAAATACTGTATCAAACTGCTAAACTCAACTATATTTACTCTTACACCACTGTTTCAAGACTTTGTATGGAATACTACAACCGATTCTTTTTCTCTTTTTTAATGTGTGCTTCTAGACTTAAAACAGTACATAGAAAACTTAATATATAAATTACATCCAATATATGTGGGTTAGAGAGTTGATCAATCATAATAGTACGTTTCAGAACTAAAAACTGAACTGAGATATATGAAATACCTGCACCAAGAATACATCCAATGCAAGAACAGGACTGTAGCCAGGAGAGAGACCCTGGTAATATGGAGTTGCTGAGGAAGTAAGAGCCTTGGCAACCAATATTCCTACAGTGGCCTGCATACCAAGAACAGCAGCACCCATACCCAAAAGGTTTAGTCCGATGCCATTCCTCAAGCCTTTAATTACATCAGCACGAGGAGGGGCCTGTATGTCATAAGCAGCAGAGCACATATGTAGAAGTTAAAAGGTTGTGTATGAACTATATCTTTCTAATAATATCTTTAAAAGAAGCTAGTTACATCCAATAATAATTGATGGGATGGGACTTATAATAGAGCTTCACATCATGACACCAAGTGCAAAGTCCACGAGAGTTTTTTCACATCTTAAGATCAAGAATGACAGAAAAAACCTAATTGATCAATATCAAGAAGGCATGCACAATTCAATCATAAAGGCATTAGCTTCTCCACAACTGACAACACTTTTCATTAGATTATTAACTTCAATCAACCAATTTATGTAGCTAAATCCCCTATAACCCTTCTCGGCTACGCATAATCACATCAACCACTAAACTTATGAGCCAATTACAAGACCACATATACAGTTCAACGGTATAGCCCTCCCAACAAATGACAATGTCCAATACCTTTTTAGGATCACTTGCAGTTTTCTGAAGCTTATCCGATAGACGAATGTATCCAAATGACCAGAAAACAGAAATGAAAGCCGCAACAATCCCACCGGCAGTGGCATAAAAAGTAGGCGGTGACGAAATCTTCCCGGTTATAACAACCGAAAACGAAAGAATCACAGAAGCCACAACAGTGCAGACCAGCTGTCCCCAAAATCCTAAACTACCCAACCTCTTGAAATACCTCGCCGTGCTCTCCAACCTTTTAGATATCTACAAATCACAACATCGAAAAATCAACAACTTGTCCGTTCAATCAATCAATCAAAAGCTACACAATTTATTCCTACTAACTATGAACATTTTTATGCTCCTTCGATTTTGCTACATTTTATCTCTGAACAAACAAAAAAACAATTGCGGAGTGACCTGGAGGAGCTGGGCCTTTTCGGCTTCGCTTCCGAGGGGAGGGGAGGACTGAGAATATGGAGATGAAGTTGCCCTTACAGCAGTGGCCAAAGAGATCTTCGATCCGGGGACGTGGCAGGCGGGGATTGATCGTAGAGGGAGGTGGTACGCGGAGGGACGAGCCGGGGCGGTCCACGACGGCGCTGCCGGGAAGATTCCGGAGCGAGCTGCCGGCGAGAGTAGTGTTTGCATAGTTAGTTACTCTGGTCGTTGCAGACAAGATAGGGAGAGTGGGAGCGCAGTGTGGAAGTGAACTAAGCTCTGTAGCTGTACAGATACGATGTTTTTGAGTAAAATCTAAGTAGCATACATACGGGTACGTGTGTCCGTATCCGACACGATATGATACGTGGGCACGTCAAATTTTTTTTATAATATATGGACACGTGGTGGACACGTTATTATTTTAAATATTATATATATGCATAATAATAAGAAATGAATGAAATACAAATAATATAGGTTCAAAAATAAAAACTTAGTCAATCTAAATCCAAATAAAGTTTCATAATCAAATTACAATGCAAATAAAAATGAACTAAATGTTTTCATTCATCTCCATCAAAATTCTAGTTTTATAAAATTTCAGTGCCGTTCCTGTTAAGTTTACTTGTTCTATGTTTTTATACCAATCTCCTTCTATTTACAGGTTCACTTTCTTCACTGTGACCAAGAGATTGATTACCAACAGCATATTAAAGTTCAATTACAAAACATGATACAAGACATCGAAGCAAAGAAATTGTTTTCTTCTAAAAGAATTAACCAAAAGGCCAAGTAATTTCTGAGAAAAAGCTACTGATTATGACCTAACATTATGATGCCTTACTAACCAATTGAAAAAATGTCTTAGAAGCTTTACCTCTGTTCTCCAAGTACAGCAATTTCATGTGTAGATCATCGGCCATTGTTTGAGAAGACAGATGCATTTCCTGCCATTGGATTCCTCCGCATCTCTCTCTCTCTCTCTCAAGAACATCAATGCAAATCCGGTCCTTATTAGTTTCTTGCCCCTGCACTGTTTTTGAATGATAATCTTTTGGCCTTGTCATAGAGTGAATTGTTGAAGAGAAAGCACAAACCCAATCGAAGAAAATAGCCAGTAGGGAAGTAATGGAACATACCCAATCGAAGAGAAAAGGTGATGGTGCGACGGAGATGGCGCGAAGTCGATGGCGAGAAGGCAACAAAGATGGCGAAGGCGATGGCGTAAAGGCGATGCAGATGCAGGTGGCAGATGCAGATGCAGGTTTCTGGAGGATGAAGAGCAGAGTCTGGAGTGGAGTCTGGAGGGATGCAGATGCAGGTTTGGAGTGGAGTCTGGAGGGATGAAGAGCGGAGTCCGGAGTGGAGTGGAGTTTGGAGGGATGCAGATGCAGGTTTGGAGTGGAGTGAAGGGATGAAGAGCGGAGTCCGGAGATGATGTCGCCCTAATTAGTTATTTGTTGCTCAATGTCCAATTTACCCCTCGTATCTTGTTTATTTTCGTGTCCTATCCAGATACTCACGTATCCAACTAAAATACCCGCGTGTCCGCAGCGTGTCCAAATAAGATACGCGTGTCCGATCGTATCTTAATGTATCTAAGCGTATCGTACGCGTATCCGTATCCGATACGCGATACGGAACAAAAATGGCGTGTCCGTGCTTCATTGAGTAAAATATTTGTGTTGGACACCTACCGGGCCCAAAACGATCAGCTGTCATACATTTTCACAAAAAATTGTTTTCCTAAAACTTTAATGATTTTCCACAGGGAAAATTCTGTTCTCCCGCAAGGTATCGGATTCAAGTCACACATTTTCCTTTTATTTGCTGGGTCCTGTTGCTCTTCTTTCTAAAAATCGGTCGGTATCTTATACTGGTCAGTATAACATACTATCTCTTCCACAGAGGAGGGTATAAAACCTGAATCCGGCGCTACATTAGCTCGTTATACTATCAAGGTGTAGTTCTTGTGCCAAACCATTTGCTTCACAGTAACTATGTATAATTCTCTGACTGAAAGCAGAAATATAAAGTTTACAATCATTTAACACTCGACTTACTTTTCATAGCTCTTGAGAGCGGCAATGAGAATGATATAATCATATGTCAATGGGCCTGTTTGGTAAAGCTGTGGCTTTGAAAATAAGCTGGCTGTGGCTTATTTTGAGAATAAGCAGCTGACAAGCAAAGCTGCTGAGTGTTTGGTAAATTGGTTTTTTATAAGTGCTGTGAATGATAGAAGCAGAGACAGACTGTTTGGTAAATTAGCTTTTTAAAAGTGCTTTGAGTTTGTAAATTACTAGTTTAGCCTTACAATATGTTTTTTCTTTATTTATTTGGTAATGTTTTATAATATAATTGCTCATGAACCCTTATGTTTATATATTTTTTATGATTTATATATGAAGTTTTATAAATCATAGTTACCAAGAGAATAATATTAGACACTATCATAAATATATGAATTACATGTTGTTCCATACATTAATAATAATTTATCTTTCATTGGCTCATATGAACAACAAAAATTTCATATTACCTTCAAACATTCCTATTACGCGCACTCATCAAACATTAAGCGATCCTATCTCTTACTAATTCCATTTCTTGTGCTCTATGATTATGGGATTCTTCTTGTTCATCATCATCCATCTCTATGTCACCAATGTTGGTTTGCTCTTCAACCTTCATCCTTGAGTCCTCTAGCTGCTTCAACAAAGTCATTGACCTTTGCATTTGCATTAACTGTTATTTAACTACAACTGAAGCCTATTCCCAATCAATATCATCTTCTCCTTCATCCTCGTCCCGTTCCGATTTCATGCCAACCTGACGAACCTGATGACTAGAGTTCATCTCTTGTGAGACCTCTACACGCTGTTCCATTGTGAGGTTCATCTCTTGCTTGATCATCCAAGGTGGTACAACTTTCTGGTCTGTATTATCATCTTCAGATTTGATAAGATCCCCACCCTCGTCATCAAACTTAGAAAAAACAACTTCAACCTGCCAAAATCTAGTAAGTTTGTGACAACAGTCTAAGTTTATTTATGTTTATAATATATCTAATTTGAATTCCTGAGGAGCTGCATAACCAACAATCCTTACAACACACTCCAGACACATCAAGTCAAAACTGCAAAGCATTGTATACAAAAGCTGAAAATGCATCAAGTAATATAAGTATGTACAAAAGCAAAGCATGAAATCAAGGCTGTAAAAACCCGAGGTGCCAACCAATTGATGCTTGCTTTTGATCTCAAGTGAAGGGTGATATATAAAACTGTAAGCCTGGAGGGAAGGGAAAAAAGAATTACCTTTGTATCTCCAAGGAAAGGCATGAGCATTCCAGCCCCCCGCCCATGAGAAGATGTAGGCACAAAGTAGGCAATAGCAGAGTTCCATCACAAATCAAGAGAACACAAAAGGATACAATTATATGATACTTATTATAATAAAAAGGGACAAGAAAAATAAGGTGAAAAGCAGAAACCAACAAACCTCCATATTATGAAGCATTGCTTTGCAGTCTCGGCCAGTTGTGCTTTGAGAATGTAGCTTCTCTTTCTCGGCCACAAGTAACCCATTGCAAATTTCATAGTGGAAGTACTCATCCTCCATAGAGACCAGTTGCAGTGCATCCAAAGCATTGTATCTAAAGATTTGTGCAAGCATTCATGATTCCAATTTCAAAACATGGAACACACAGATAAACACAGAAGAAACAAAAACCATCACCGCCGCCGCCTTATACAGAAGCTGCAAACACTGCCTAAAATCCAATTTCCTCAAAACTCAACCAAACTTGAATTCAATTATATAAAGAGGTAGAACACGAAGAGTAGATCATCTTTTATACCTCACTTTCCTTCGCCGGTGATCGGAAGACACAGAACCATGGACGAGAACTCCTTGAGCTTCATCTCTTCGAATCTCCCTCCTCAATCCTCCTTTGACGAAACCAACACCACAGCTAGGTCCACAAACTCGAGGTGAAGCTACACACACCAATTTTGCTTGCCGTCGTAACCCAGATCGAAAACTCGGTCACCTTCTCTCCTCCTTTTCTCTCTCCCCGAAGCCCATCTCTTCAAATCAAAACCACAGAGAGGTCGGGGACGACGAGGCGAAGTCAGGGCTATCTCCGGTGTGCCGAGAGGCGGAGGGAGCGATCGAGCTCCACCGCTGCAGAGAGATGATGTCGGGGTCGAAGCTTTTTCCTAAGCAGCTTTCGGCTTTTCAAAGCTGGGGGAAGGCAGCTTTCGGCTTTTCAAAGAAATAGCCCGTGCTTTGAAGCGAAGCCGGGTCTTTTTCTATTTACCAAACACTTCAACCTGCATTGCTTTGTAGCAAAGCCGGTTAGAAGCCCTGCCAAACGGGCTAAATGTCAAACCATCCATGGCGAATATCAAGAGTTAAAAGATCGGCACTGCTGACGACTCATGCACCTAGCATTTATGTTGTAGGAAAATTGTATGTGCTTGTGTCAAATGTAAATATTAGGTACAAATTAGGGACTTGAATTAAAAAAAGAAAAGGGAAATGAACAATTACAAAACACTCCACATTTTTCATCTTACGATAATCACGAAATAGAAATGAAAGTCAACCTTAAAAATTTAGCAGCTGAAAGGATGATTATGCCGAGACTATCAACTGCCACCATATGTTTAAAAAATTATATTTTAATAGCAGTAGGCGAATTTTTAAATCACGTATAATTAATGTATTTTAACTTTATGAAATAACACAAAAGTTAACGCAGTAAAAGCTATGAGTTGAATAGGTAAAAACGGTAGACAAGCGTCAAACCGAAATATAGAATAATAATGAGAATAATCTCTGAGTTTTTGAAAAATTATTGAATTGTTGAATACCTAATACAACATAGAGGGTGCCTATTTATAGGCTCTAACTCAAGACTAAATCCTTTTTAAAATAAGACTAGGAAATAACAAAACCTATTGAAACTAGAAATTCCTATTGAATCATAAATCATAATCCTAAAAATAATAGAAACTTAACTTGCTTACGACGTTGACTTTCCAGCTGCTCCTCGAACTCCTCTGCGAGTCATTCTACATCAAAAGTATATGAAGTAGAGGTGGAAAATGGGCTGGCCTAGCTCGGTCCGGTCTGTTTAATCGGGCTTCGGGCCGTGCTTGGGCCTGCCCACGTCTTAACCGGCTCGGGGCAGCTCATTTACTCAAATCTAAGGCCCAGCCCGGCCCACGGCCCAAGCCCATAACATGTTGGGCCGTGCTCGGGCCGGGCCCATTAACGGGCCCGTTTGTAGTTAAAAATAGAAATTAGTCCAAAATTGATATCATAGTATACCAAAACAAAAACAAATGAAAAATAACTCACATTTTCTATCGATCATTTGTTTTCTTTGCCAACAAACTAAAGAAATATATGATATATAAATCATATGATCATTATTTATACTTGGTAATATTTTAGCAAAACGTTTTATAGGTCTAAGAGAATCAAATGAATAATTATTAGTATTTATAAGTTATTGTTCACACTTAAAACAAATTTTATATTATTTATAAATATGTAATCTTCATATTATAAAGAAAAAATATATATTTTAAAGCAGATCAGGCCATGGGCCTTAACTTATCGTGCTTGGGCCTGGCCCGTGGGCTCATTTTTCTAGGTCCGACCCGACCCATTAAGATAACGTGTTTGGGCTGTGCCTGGCCAGTTACGTGCTCGTGTCGGGCCACTTTTAAACGTGCCGTGCTCGTGTCGTGCCCGTGTTTTACGGCCCTTTTGCCACCTCTAATATGAAGTAACAAATCCGACATCATTTCGTTAAAATCTCTGTTAAGTCATTAACTGAAGGAGGGTACAATGGTATTTTGACTACCTAATCCTATATGAGGTTTGATAGTAGTGTTCATCTAGTCAATGACTGGCTAAGAGATTCACGGTCAGTCACAGTTAGATTTACAACCAAGGATTAAAAACAAAACAGCTATACTTAAATACAATTCTCTCCATCATTGGATGTAAATCTAACGGTGACTCACCATGAATCTCTTGGTCAGTTACCGACTATGTGCTACTCGAGGTTTGATACAGTCAAAGTTGATCTCCTCTTGCTTCAAATCTCAATTCGCAGCACCTCTCACAACCCTTTGGACCCGAGTCCCGTCCATGGACGCCGCCGTCTTTACCCATCCCTGGTCTCATGGTGGAGCAACATCGTGTAGAAGCCGTCGAACGAAAAACCCCAAAACTTGTCCTCTGACTCTCTAATCGTCACCGGCCAAGTACTCGTTGAAATTTGCAACTCCTTTAAGAGCATGGACATTGCCTTCATCGACGCCAATTATATTATCTAAGGCGACGAGACCCTCGCCCACAAGTTTGTCTCCGTCTCCGATGTCATGTATGAAACTTGTGACCCTATTTCCCTCCCTTGATTCCCTTAAAAACTCAACCTTGGATGTGGAGGTTGTTGAGTGTATGATAGAATTTGGGTTTTCGGATAGGTTTTAGTGTGGTTTTTGGGCAATTACATGGGTTCTTGTATTGATGGATATAAGCTTGAATGTTATCAATTAATGATTATGGCAGCCATTATGTCATAGGTTTTGCTTCGGTGGAAGTTAGAAGTGATGTTTTAATTTTGAACAATATCATTGCCACAGGTTTTCCATGCCTGATTCGATTTTTTTGTGGAAATTTTCATAATCGATTGATATTATTTCTTACGGTCTAGCATCATTTGTTCATGCATGGTTCACACCTTAAAATCAAAACAAAAAATTAGAAGTCCCATGATCAAATAAAAACATCAAGATAAGACTGACTAGATAGCTAAGCTGAAATAGTTTTACTTTATTTTATATTTTTATAAAAAGCCTCAAAATCATACGGCAAATTTCATTAATCAGAAACCATGTATTTTCTTGTGAAACGTTTGAACAAATTAAGAACTTAGCCATTCATTACAAATTCCACTCATTTAATTCAATACAAAAAAAGTGAACCTAATTGGACCATGGAATAATCCACGACCATTAGACTCCTCATATAGGAATTATTGTAAATAGATAAACTAAAACTTATGAATGGGCTAAGAGAAAACCCTAGCCCACAATTTGAGCCACTGCAAGAGAAAGCCCAGATGGCACCTAAAGCTCTCCAGGAAACAGACCTCGATCTCCTTCCCATGCGACGTTGCCACCTCCAATTCTATCTCAATCCATGCCACCGTCACTTCAGAAAACGAGAAGCAAATTAACAAGGCCTCCGATTGAAATATTTAACGACAAATTTGCACCGTTGTTCCCTTCCAAAAACAACTATTTCACAACCCAGTAAATGGTTTGTTGTAATCCCAAATTCCTAAGGCCACTTTTTTTTATCAACTAATGTCATTTGGTTTATCAAATTAATTAACTTTTTTGAGATAAAATCAAATTGATTAATTTGAAATAGATAATGCTGCAAAAACTTAAAATAGTAAGAGAAAAATATTTACAAAATTGTAACGAGGATCTTAATAACATTAATTAGAGTTGTAAACTTAAATTATTATATATCTTTTTTTTCTTTAAGAATTTATTGACATATAACCTCAGCATTTACACTTAAATACCTCATATAAAATTTATTACACAATCACTGCCACATGTAAACCCAGAACGAAAATCATGGATGGAAATTACGGCCCAAAATCATTGTCACATAACGACCTAAGTCTCACCTATGACACAGGTCTTCCCAATGAAGACCTAAAGGGTGGACTTGCTCTTAGGTTTTTTTGAAAGACTGTCGTGGATAATTTACACTCATTCATAAAAAACCAAAAAAAAGAAAAAGAAAAATAATACTTGTTATAGAAATAGATTATTCACACACATGTAAATATATTTGTTATAAAGTATAAAGACATACATATTATGAGGGTTCTTTTTTATTTGGAAGTAACTAAGCCAAAATCAACTCAAAAATTGTTAAGTTAATTTTGGTGCAAGATTCATAGTCAAGAGAATAAGCTTGTAGCATGAGCTTAGTGTGGGAACTAAATGTACACCGCAATTATGAGAATTGGACTAGGCTAAGATTTTGGTTTATGGGCAAGATGAGTCTCAAGAACAGTGTGCTAGAAAATGGCTGAGAAGGCTTAGAGGGTGGAAGAACATGAATTGGGGGAATGACTAATGGGGTTTATTGCTTAAGGCGCGGGAAGCTTGGCTTGAATGCTTATGGGGGAATTTCTGGGTTGTTGAATGATGATCTCTACAACTCCAATCCATTCCTTTTATAGGGCTCGATCAATGGTCTTTGTGATAGGTTGTGGTGTTTGAGCTGCTGGGTAACATGGTTTCACCTCTTAGACACATGATTTCAGCCTAAAAATCTGGAGAGAAGGGCTGGCTCTGATGGATGACAACGATGACTTACTGTAGAGGTGTTGCGGGGGTGGCTACAAAGACAGAGAACCCGGAACGAGGCAGCCCAAGCAGCTTGCACGCCATCATTTCGTCGTTCGAGAGTGAAGGTGTTGTTTTTAGCTCGGTCACAAGCTTCTTCCGTCCTCAGATCAGAGATAAGGGTAGTTTCATGTTGTGTGCAGAGCTGTTGCGGGGAAATGAAAAGGGAAGAAACTAGTCTAACAGTGGGTTTGCCGATAAGGATAAGCAAAGGAGGAATTTGACTATTTCTTAAGGGTTTGGGCTAAGAAAAAGGATAAGAAAAGCTTGGCTTGTAAGAGAGAAATGAGTATTGGGCTTTGGGTTTAAAGGTTCTCTTCTAGATTTGTGTTATAGTGCAATTCTCTTTTTTCATCAATTTCATCACTGATTTAGGTCGTTGAGCTTGGATTCTGGACCCAAGACCAGAACTATTTAACGATTAATCAGTAAACAATCGTCATGTGTCTCTGTGACCTTCCACACCATACCCACGCCTACAAGCCCTAAAAGTATTTGTGTGGCTTGGGCTCACATCGATGTATGAATATACGTATTTTTCGTATTAATTTGAGGATTTCATCCTAGATTGCATGAATTACCACGTGAAGAGGTTCAAATCATGGTTGGGGAGCACACTCAACTAGGCAAGAACCACTAGACTACTGTGCAGTGGTTAAGAAAACAAATCTTAACAAGAACACTCTCCATAATAGTATAATAACAACGTTAGTAGCACTCAACTAGTCAGTTACTGATCAAAGGAATCATGGTCAATCACTCCTATTTACAAATCCAATGATGGAAAGTATTATTTTAAGAACCCAACTTGGGTGACCAAGGTTGATCACTTTAAGGTGACAACAACCAATAAGCATTGAATACGTGTCCTTTTGAAAATGTTTGGCTGTAATTTAAGGATATAACGGGAGGTTTTAGGTATTTGATATTTTTGTTTATGATTATTATTAATACTTGTCAATTTTTGATTGGTGTTTATCATCCATAAGTGACCATAGCTTGTCATCTAAGATTTTTTTTTCTTATTTTAAAGTTAAATTATTTTATTTTTGATCTTTAAATTTATCTAATGGTAATTTACATCTAATGGTGGTCAATAATTAAGCTGGGGAACATGATTGACAGCGTCTAAGTTTTGAGATTTCCTGTGGCACGCTACATCCATGTTGATATGCCACTGAAAGCCTTTAATAGTCACTCTCAAGACATCAGTTTCATATAAAGCTTTATAGAATTGCGAATCCATAGAAAGGAAAAGAAAACATGTACCTGAATGTATAATGAATAAAGCTGTGTCGCTACATTTAAAAGCATACAAAGGAATGAAATCAGAAGATCCTAAACTTGGACCAAAGCATGCTAAGAAAACAATGACAGTACAACAAGCATGCGTGCGTGCATACAAACTTGGGCCGCTGTGCATGTAAAAATTGTCCATAAAACCTATTCAGACCTGTATAAATATCTTCTATGCCTACCACCACTCGTCATTTCTTCTCATACCATCAGAACCAGAGTTGTTAAACCTCTGTGCAGAATATCTATGATGAACAGACTTAGATGATGCTTGGGTTCCTCCAGAAACCTTCCAAAACTTTTTAGAGGATCTAGAACTTGAAGCATGACTGCCTGCATTTGAACATGGAAACCTATGGCTCCTACTAGATGGTGTTGCAGGAGACTTCCAGCCGTTGGTACCTTTTCTAGGGGAGAAGTCATCTGGATCATCCACTATCCACCCACCTCTATGTTTTGATTTTTGTGGAGTTGCAAAGCCTCTATCATCATAGTAGGTATGTTTCCTTTTATTCTTATTCAGATCATTTGGAGCAGAATAGAATCCCATATAGTCTTTCTTTTCTTTATGAGGTCTCAAAGTAGGGGTAGATACGTTAGAGAACTCATCATACCTCTTATGAGCCTGCAAGTTACACATAACATTCCAGTTTAGATTGCCAGATAACTCTACCACAAAAGAAATAATCTAAGAAAAATTGCAGATAACATAGCAGAAGGTTACATTATTGGAGGTTCTGCATTCCCGAGCAATATGACCACCTTCACCACATTTGTAGCATAAACGAGGGGCTCCAGACACAGTGGTATCCCCACCTCGGAAGCCTATGCACGCCTGAGTGTATATAGAATAAAGTGTACAGTATCATATTTCATGCCATCTCCCACAATAAAACGCAGAATGATATCAAGACCTTTCAAGACTGGATTATGTTATTGACATAGTTTGAAACAAAAATATATAACAGAACTGTCAAAAACTGCATATGTGAATGAAACTGATCACATTATTTGTTACCTGCGAGACTAATCCATAAGATCACCTGACGACATGTTATACGATATAACCACACACACATTGTCATGTCTAATAAAATTGGCTAAAAACAGTTTCTTATCCTGAAGACCTTAAATTCTAACACCACATACAGATATCATACACGCGAAGAGCCTTAGGAGCAATGAGACTTACCATACCAGTGTGTCCCAGTTGTCCACATCTGTAACAAGATACCTCCTTTACACTGTTATGACCACACTTGACACAGCAAAAATGACCAAATTTCTTGCAGACATAACATTGGATTTCCTGTTCACAAGAAATAAAACAAAAATCAAGCAGCTCCTCTTCCCTGATAATATCAAAAATCAAATTATTTTATAGCATTTAATCTGATATCAAACGCAAGAAAACCATACCTTGAGGTCATCAGACGGGTAATCATTCTTGCATGAATACATCTCATGCCCAGAATCTCCACATCTTAAACATATTTTGGAAGTCAATGAGCCAACAGTGTACTTGTCTGGACAATTTTTAGCATGATGTCCATCCTTTTTGCAGATAAAGCAGTCTTGTCCCTGTGAACATTTATAGCAGGAGTAACATGAGAAAATAGCGGGAAGATATGGAGAAACCTATCTTTGTACAGTACTAGTCACATAGCCAACAAGAATTTATGAACAATTCATTATATTTGAAAAGTGGTGTTAACAAAAGATTACAAGGCAGAAATAAAACAGCCAAGTAATATCCTCAGTTTTATTCTCAGAACATTATTATCACATATATAGATTTAGATTTATAAAAGAAAAAGGAAAATAATTAAGCATAATTGCAAAGAAGGGATAACCTTTTGTTCAAATCTCAATTATTCAAGCTAAAGCAAACTCTTGATGTAAAGACCCACCACCATCCAGAACAAATAAATGTTCAATAACTCATAGAAATGAAATCCCCTTTGAGTCTAGTGTCTTAGACTTCTTTTCCAACTAACCTTTTCACATTGCTTGGCATTGTGCTCCAAACTACCACAAACAAAGCATGGTTTCTTCCGCTTAGCTACGGTACAGTTCACTGCTGCATGCCCTTTTTCACCGCAATTAAAGCATGCACCCCAGCTCTTATCTGGAGGATCAAAATACCTTGGTCCCCGCTGATAGAATAGGAATAAGATAGTACCAAAATAAGGCCTTCAGATGGTTTGCCATTTTCAAAAAGGTATTTTAACAGAGAGCTAAAACTCACAAGAAGTTTCCGCAGCACGATATTGTCAGTGATCTGAACATTGTTCAGTTCAATTGTCTCATCTACAGCTCTACGTTCGTCTACCTTCACTTCTTCTTTAGCATGAATCACCTAATACGAAAATTCTTAACTTTCACCATTTTACCGAACAAATAAACATTCATCAAGAAAACTGACATTTTCTTCCCATATCTACATAAAAAGTTGACCAAAAACATAAAAAAAGATAGTGCGAAAGATACAATTTGAAATTAAAAAAACTGCTTCTGCTTAAATTTAAGTTCAACTGTTTGCAACTTCAAAACATAAATGCAAATTACGGAAAAGAAACATTTAAAAGCCAACAACATACGGCCATTTATGTTTCAATAAACACAAATAACTAAAGTTTTGCAGTAAAAATAAACAATTTTACACACAGTAAACTGTTTTCCTTGCATCAAATTTCTGTAGGAACAAGATTTAAGAGAACAAGAAACTCACAGCTGGGTCTTCACTTTTCCTCTTTTTACTCTTCCTCACCTTGTCCTTCTTAACTACTTTCTGAGTCTCCAAATCTGCAGCCTCAACTTCAGCAACCTGTGGAGAAGACGAAGAAGGCAGTCCAATCAAACCGCCTAGATCGGAAGCAGATAGGTCGTTCTCTGAGGCCAGTTTGGCAGCACGCATCAGCAAAGCTTTTCCAACTATTTTGAGGCTGAGATCTTCATTGGCCTCGTCGCCGCTACTGTTCTGTACTACAGATTTTAAGGCTTTCCTATTAGATAATTCTCCTTCTCCTTCACTTAATTCGTCCCAATTAAACTTGCTTGCTTGCTTCTCCCTCATGCCCATGTTCCAAATCTCAAACCCTATAAGCCAATATTCTCAAGAAATAAAAAGGCTAAATTAGAACTTAGTTTCTGTACTTTACATAAATAAACTAAAAATAGGAGCGGCACTGTCTAGTAACTCAATGGCTACAATGTTCAGGAGATATTCCGTTTAGATAAGAACATGTGCATGATATTTTCATTTTCAGAAAACATTCTTTACATCAGTACTGAAAGCCCAGGAATGACAACAGTCAAAATATATCTCAATTTCTTCAAATACCATTACGGAACTAAATTCTTCAATTTCAGGAAACTGCTTAACACAATTAAATTAAAAAAATATATATACATATCTGATCCCCTACAAAAAGACTTCTATCACATCACTCCGAACTCTAAACTAAAAGTCATAAATCATAAAGATTTCTACTTCCAGGCCGAAATCCCAACTACACCAAATGCAAGGAAGCATGATTTGATCTACACACAATCTACGTTGCAGTAATGAATTTATTTTTCTTTTCATTTATGGAGAAAGAAGCAAACATAATGCATTTGATTAGCTCATAGCAATAGATACCCAGTCACTAAGATCCTCATCAATTAAATCTTCCTACTGAGTGTGATAAGGGTCACAGACACCAAATAATGGCTGTCCTAAGCAACCGGAGACGGCGGAGCAGCGGTGGCTCCAACTTCACTTAATCTCAAAAGCTCAAAAACTACATGCAGTACTATACCCAAGAGGTGAAGAACAGCTTTATACCTTAGGGTTTTGCAGGAAAGTTGAGAACTTGGCCTGAGATCGCAAAAGTAGCCGGAAAACCTCAAGAAAGCTATCTACTTTGATTCACCGCGTACGGTGAGCGATAGGATTTGAAAGTTAAATGGTTGGAAATTGAGCTCAGAGACGAAGAAAGTGATATTATTATTGCCGGCATAGATGGCCGGGAATAGTGTCGGCGTCCGATGGTGGCGCGTTCTGTGTCCTTGCCTTGTTTGTTTGGGTCGAATTCTGCGCGATTGTGTCCCCTTTTGCTCTGTTATGTTTAGGGTCTGCTACTGCCATTTTTCACTTTTTTTTGTCGTTAGCCATTTTTCACTTAATTTGGCTAGAAGGCAAAAATACCCTTAAAGTACTCTAAACACAGCCGTAATTATTTTTTACGTTTTTTTCATGATTTATATCTCCACCAAATTTACTTTCTGAAACTAGTATGTATAGAGCCGGACATTTCGTATCACAATTTCGATTCTGTATCGGTCCCGTATCAAAAATTGACAGGACAGGACGGGAAATAGTTTTAAATTGACGGTACCGTACCGTCTCATTCTGATAGTTTGGAAACGGAACAGGACAAGACGGGATAAGATCGGGACTGGATAGGACCGTCCCGAAAATATAAGTGTACTTGTATCCGATCGTAACCGTCTGATTGTTAGAGTGTATACTCTTATAATGAACTCAAACACGGTCAATGAGACGCCTAAAATCTAAACCTAAATTCCAAGTACTAGTTTCACATGATAAGAGTTAGATAATCTATTCTCATTTGGTGATGATGATCATATGAAAGATATCGAACTCCACAACGAATCTAAGTAGCGATAGCTATAGCTTATTTGATTTTTCAAGCTTAAGAGTTTTCTCGAGCTCTTAATTAATTAATTAGATATAATTTACAAGTATTTAATTAATTGGTTGTTGGCCCCCCTTTCATTTTTACAATTTTTGTTCGTTTTCTACTTATATAGAGTTAGGAGTTTAGAACTAGGGCAATTATACAATTGAAAAAATAACACCATGGAATATATACATAGGAATATTATGCACAATAAAACTCTTATCAATATTGGATGAGTACACATTGACTTTATAAAAAATAAATATAAAATTTCTTCAAGAATTTATGATCAATTTATCTCTTCTAAGTTTTTTATTTTTATTTTTTCTTTCTTTGCGGGATCCCGATTACGTCCCGGTACCGAACAAGATCATCTCGTGCGGGATAGATTTCTAAAACTACAATCGCGTCCCGTCCTGATAATATATTTTCAGGACGGGATGAGATTCACCGAATCTCATCCCATGCCTAGCTCTAAGTATGTACAACGAGTCATGAGAATGTAAGAACCATAGAAAGTGGCCATGAAGTCTATATATAAGACAAACCATTGTGTAACCATAGAGAGTAGCAGTAGAGACTGTAGAAATTGTAGAAATCATGTCATGGATGGAGAAGAACCAAAGAGAATCCATAAGGAGATCATGTAGAGACCATAGAGAGTAGGAACTTTGATCATTTAGAGCAATCTCTAAGAGTGGCCGTAGAGAGTGGCTAACAAGTGTAACCCTGAGGACATGCTACAAAGCTGCATGAGGATATTGGCAAGGGGTCATGGCGTTACTATGTCTGATACAAGGTGTCATGAGAGGTTATCATAGTAGGGGTGATGTCATAAGATTTTATCGTTGATGAGACACCTTTCCTTATAACGAGGTTGTTGTACACGCTCGTGGTGTGTGTAGCTTTTAGTTGCATGTTTGAGTGTTGCTTGTTTACACTTGCTATATGTATAACATGAGAGTGCACGCTAGGGTGCCGACTGTTTACACTGTTGTGTCTATAGCCTAGGTTGCGCATTTAAGTGCTAGTTGTTTTACACCTATTGTGTGTATAACCTTAGGTTGCACGCTAGAGGTGCTGACATTGTACACTCATGGTTTGTGTTTGCACGTTTGTAGCTTGGCTGAGAGGCATGACTATGCACCATGTAAAATGAAGTCTCGTTGGATGGTCAGAGTTGTTCCATGGGATATCCTTGAGGTATGAGAATTAGATGTATAGTCGTTTAGGTGTGTAGCCATTTTAGGTGTGTAGCCGTTTTAGGTGTGTAGCCGTTTTAGGTGTAGCCCTTTAGGCGTTACCGTGGGTCGTCACCGTCTGACGCTACCGTGTAGTGGGTACCTTTAAATAGCCATAACAAGCATGTGTATGTTGGTTGTAGATGTGGGTGTGTAATATCACCACTTTAGTACAAGCAAAGTGTAGCGAGACGTCAGGGATGAGATAATTTTGAGCCTGAGGTAACTAAGGCAAGTGTAATGTCAGGGATGGTCGGACTCGCCCTACCTCTATAAATATCCCTCTTAAGGGCTCATTTTTGGTAGGCCTCTATCTCTACCCTATTCACATATTATTTCTATCACCATGGCTGACTTAAGCATCAGAGGGTCGACGGTCGGCGCACACGGTCTTCCCTCTAATGTCGTTTGCTCATTATTTACAGGTAATGAGTCTAGGAGATGAGGTCCTCCATGTTTGGTATGATTCTTCCCCATAGAATTCACTCTGAAACTATCACTGTGTCATTCTGTAGGAGAAAAACATAACACTCAATCTTCTTTAATTTATTAGGGAGATACAAAAACATGTTTTCTTTGTGTACCTAGTGGCTCCATCCTCAACTGCTTCAGAAATTTCGTCATTTCAACAAGCATCTTGCTGTCTTGCCTCCCTAAAGATAAAACATCAAGGATATGAAAGCATGCAACAAAATTTTTGTTTTGCATTTTGTTGGTGGGGTGATTGTCCTCACTCCTTTCTGTCTCAAATTACATGTTAGTAATGTTATTATTAATGACAAAATATATTCTGCATAAATCAAGCCTGATTTGAATTATTCATTATCTCCTAGATTGATTATAGGATCATCAGTGTAAATTCATATTGATTGTTGTACTTGATTTTAGCATCATTCCCAGAATATCAGTCATAGGTTATGTATGTATGCAAAGCATGTAAACACCTTTCAATTCAATGAAACTATATTTCTACATGGTTTCAGTTTAGTCTCAAGATCCTTACCTATGTCCTTTATCTTCCTCCTTCCTCTTTGTGTTTTCTCTTCTCTCTTGTCCTTCCTCTCGTCTGTGCTTCAATGGCTTTCTCTTCCTCCCCCATAACCCAAAACACTTCCTCTTTCCCTAAACTCACTGAATCCAACTATTTGATTAAGATTGTTCCCGTCCAATCCTATCTCAAAGGTGCTCGACTGGGATAAGTTGATTGCTCAATCCCAGAACCATCCCACACTGTCGATGTTCGACCAGCGACAACACTCCGATGACCACCAAAACCAATCCGGAGTACACAAATTGGTACATCAAAGATAAAAAAATGTTAGTATTCTCACCACTTCTCTCACTGAACCAGTTGCCTGAATATGCCTTGGAGAGACAACATCCAAAGGAATTTGAGACTGTCTCTCCAATTTCTTCAATCAAAAATCTGCTGCTAATGCAATGAACTTGAAGCTTCAAACGTATGCCCTTCAAAAGGGGAATCAATCTGTAGATGCTTACCTGCAACATGCCAAGTACATTGTTGATGTTCTTTCCTCCATTAATTAGCCCGTCACTGATTCAGATCTGGTAAGTGCTACCCTATATGGTCTTGGTTCTGATTATCTCATGTTTCGTACTGCCTTGCCACAAAGTGCGCTACCCACCTTTTCTGATATATACGCTCGAATCTTAGCTTTCGAGGCACAGAAATCGCTGTCAGCAGCTTCTCCAACAGTCGATGTTTTTTTTTCAACTATGGCAGCTCTTCCTCCTCCAATGAATTTGGTTGCCGCCCATATTCTAGTAATGACTGTATGGGCGAAATGCGTGCAAGAACGGTGTATTAATGGGCAGTTTTATCATTTTGGAACTTATTCCTAGCATCCATATCAACCATAGTTCCCATCTCTTATGGGCTACTATCAACCCACTCCTTGGGCCCAGCAACCAAAATTCCTCCCTGTCTCTCCTCAAGGTCTTCTTGGACCTCCATCCAATCAACCATGGTGCCCAACATGCTTGACTTCACTTCACGGGCTTACTCAATGCTCTCATCGATTTAATGGGCCTAACACCATTCGTCCTTTTGCAGTGCACATTTTATCGAACATGATGATCCTTTCTGGTACCCAGACATTGGTGCTACTTATCATATGACCTCTATGCCGGTTAATAATCCCTAAAATTACGGAGGTCCATATAATGTTTACATGTGTAACTGTGACTCTATGCTTATTCTCATACTGGTACTCTCCCACTTTCTTTGGGAGATTCTCAATTTTCTCTTCATAATGATTTTCAAATTTCTTCTATTCGTAAAAAACTCTTATTTGTTGCCAAGTTTAATAAAGATAACCTTGTTTTCTTTCTCTTTGCTCCTGATTTCTGAAAGGAGCAAAAAATACGACATTGTTAATATGTTATTACCTCTATTTATACTTTGTTTATCTCTTATTGTCGTAGAATAGAGTCATAATGTAGAGTCAAGAGTTTTTGATAGAGTTGTGTGTAAAACATGTTAAACAAAGAGGAATAATGTAGAAAATTTTCAAAAGTCAATTTGTGGAGTTTTAGAGATGTTTTGATGATTATGTAAAGCTTTTGCTTTGTCATAAATTGATTTAACTACTTTGATACTTAGGAGCCATGTAGAAGAGTTCACGGGAGAAAGAATCAGGAGAATCAGAGCTATAAAAGACAATAAAACAGGCAGCAACATCAAGAGGCTGAAAGCATGCAGAATGTTCTGAGCACATCACCCAACTTCCAGAATTTCTCTAGGACGACTCATAAGAAATTAGAATATGTACCATACATGCACGAAAAGTTGTGTGAGTGTAGTTTCCAGAACATTTTAAATCACATCTATATCTATTTTTTGGAATGAGTTATGCCTATATTAGTGCCAGAAGGTTAGACTGCCAGAGCAGAGTACTTACTGCTGCCGAGAGGAAGTTTTTCAGATGGACCTAAGGAAGCAAAGCAACTGATCCATGAAGCCTAGTCTATGAAGAGAAGTCCAATTCCTAATCCAATGAAGAATTATAAGTCCATGATTCGGCCATAGAAGTCTCTAGAATCCCCAAGTTTTGTCAGCCAAGCAATACCAAGTTCAAGAAGGAAAACCTAAACATTTTCGGTTTAGGACTTGTGGCCGACGGCGTCCATGTATTCCTCTATATATAGGCTTGTATTTAGATAGAAAATCATCATCACTACCCTTGTAATTACACAGCCGAAACTTTACCAAACCCTATATAGAAAAATACTTAGCTGATTCATTCACCACAAACCATAAAAATCATTTCATCGATTGTCCCCACACTTGTCGAATCTTTCAAGGTTGTAAAAGTGTGATTTTCTCATGGCTTCTTCTGTATAGCTTCGAATTATATTGTAATACTTTTCGATTTTGGTTTTATTTATCAAACATGGTTTTCAGATTTCTTTGTGATCTTTGATTGTTCTATGTTTTGATTTGTAACTTCTTTAATATATGATGATTTCGTGATTTAGGTTTTAGGGTAGTAGCATGTTTTTATGTGTTCTTGATTTCTAATTGATTAATTGTCATGAATTCGTGCATCTAAATCAATCCTTGAGGTTACCTCGGCCATGGCTGTCCTTAGGGTGCGGTTTCATCTACCACAATAATTTTAGATCGATTCATACGCAAAGTTGTCTTGGTCTTTGTTATTAACTTAGGGCGGATATAATTCTGATAATTTGCATGCTAATAGGATGAGTGACGCCATGTCTTAGATCATGTTTCCGATTGACTCGTGTGATTAAGTGTTTTCTTGTTTAATCTCTATGCAACGTGTCTTTAAATGAGTTAACATTCATTTTTAGGATCAACCGCAAAGATGGTTCTAAATATTTGAGAAGTCTTAACAATTAGATAACCGCAAAGGCTCTAATTAGAATCTGAATTGGTTAGTGTCTTGGATAATTTGAACGTTGTTGCCCGACCTTGTATGAAGTTGTTATGTGTTCTTGATGGTTTTTCTTGTTATGTGTTGCATGAGTATGTTGATCACTTGTATATTATTATCTTAGGTTTAATTTTCAGTAGTTTATTTGTTATAATAAATCAATCTTAAACCCCTAATATTTTGATGTATATATGTGAATACTTGTTTATAAGTTGTTTGGTTTCCCTTCTTTCGATCACCCTTTAATTTTCTCGGTTAGAACGATCCATACTTGTTCGTACTACTAATGAATTCATGGTAATTAAATTGAAGTTGTTTGACCCCGCTCAGGCGATGACATCAATTTTTGGCACTGTTGCCGGGGATTGCCAAGAAGAATCGAATAAGATGTTGTATAGTTTTTATTTTTGGGTTTCGGCTTGTAATTAATTTTGGCAGATTTGTATTTTAATTTTTGGAAGTTTCGGTTTTGTAATAATTTTTGAAGTTTCGGTTTTGATTTGTGTGCTTCAATGCATGTTGTAATAACTTAGTTTAATTTCTAGTTAGTTTATGGTTTTATGTATGCTTGAGTTTATTGTAGTTTCTAAAGTAAAACATGTATGGGAAAACTACTTTTGTTAATCTTAGCCTTAACCCTTCATGTTATCTTATGATCTCATGAGGTTGAGTGCGGCTTTGATTAACACTTGTAGACTGATGTAGTGACCCAAGTTTGTTCTCAACTGAGTAAGGGGAAAGTTATTATTCATAGATATGATTCTCAGGTTTGTTTAACTGGATCTCAAGATCATAGACTGATATCTCTTCTCTGTGAAGGGGTCGATAGAGAGTTCGCTCTTCGTGACCACTAAACGAGTCCTTCCTGGTTCCTGTAGGGAGTTCGCTCTCCGTGAATCTTAACAACACTGCCTTCTAAAAACACGGAACACGCTCGAGCTAGCCAAGAGCGTGGGCCGAAGCATCACCTCACTTTAGATGCTAGAAAATAACTTGACATATGTAATCTATTTTCTTCAACCCAATTTGTCGATTAATTTTTGAGGTATATTGCAAAAAGCATGACATTACCTTGGGTTGTATCAGTCCATTACACAGTGATCTCCTCTGTTCCGCGTACCTTGAGAATTAGGGTTTTTGAATAAAATCAACTAGAAAGAACTAGGTTGAGTCGCCATGTATTTGAACATATTGATTGATTTCGATGCTTGAAAGTTGTTCCCATACTTGTAGTAATGTTTGATGCCTTGTATGAATGACGATTTGTGTGAAGCTTTGAAGATTTTGTTTATGTATTTTGCCTTGAAAATTTCGAGTGTTTATTGTATAAAAATCTGAAAATTTCTTGTATAATCCTTGCATAACCGGTTGTATGATTTTGTAAAGCTTGAAATATTTTTGTTTTCATTTCGACGATGCTAACTTGATCTTGTTCAAATGTGCTAGATTGGTTTTACAGGTTCCTATGAATGACTAGTTTTGATACGTGGACAAGAGATAGTAGAAACCGATTGAAGCGTGTTGGAGAAGAGTACGATCTTGAGGTTCCATCAACATCTCATCCGAGCCTACAATCAGTTTCATTTCCAAGTTCACCAAGTTCTTCACCACTGAGTTCACCTTCGTTGATTACTTCTTCTTGTTAACCTTCGCCTTTGGTTCATGAAAATCCTGAGTTTGCAACTTTTGCCTATTACTTTACCAACTCCAGAAGTAAGGATGCATTCACTTAAAGAGGAGAATGGATAAGTCAATGGAATACAAAGGGCACCAAGGCCGAACAACATCACCTATCCGGCTGTTGCGGAGGGTAAGTCAGCTGATTTTAAGATGAGAGGTAGTTTCTTCTATCAATTGCCAAAGTTTTATGGACTTAGTGGAGAGGATCCAAACTGAAATTTGCAGCAATTTGAGTTTTGTTGCGAGACCATGTGTCCTAGAGGAGCAGACTTACAGGATGTGAAGATGAAGACATTTTCATTTTCACTTGAGGATCGAGCTAGGGGATGGTTCTTTGCAGTTCCGGCTGGTCGTATCACATCGTGGTCAACAATGATGAGCGAGTTTCTCCTAAAGTACTTTTCATCGTCGAGGGTGACGCAAATAAAAAAAGGAGATAACATCAATCAAGTAAGATGTTGATGAGCCTTTTGATGTTTACTAGGTTTAAGGCTATAGTTGCTTCATGTCCAAATAATGGGATACGTGATGAGCTTTAGCTTCAATACGTTTATGAAAGACTTCATATATCCTATGGAGAGGCAATTCTTGGATTCGGCGACTAGAGGATCTTTGATGGAGAGGAGCCAAGAGGATGATAACAATTTGTTATAGATGAGAGCTACAAACAATTAACAATTTAGATCATATTCAACAAAGCGTGTCAATGAAACAAGTATCCTTGGAGAGTCGAGTGTTATTTCGGAACTTAATGAAGATTTAGGAAAGTTAACTCTTATCGTGTCGAACTTGGTAAAGAGCAAAGAAGCTCAAGTCTGTGGAGTGTATAGCATGGAAGGACACTCCACCGATCAGTGCAACCAAGTGATCAGTGGCGGCTTTGAGGAAGCTAATGCCATCAGTTTTGGTGGGCAGCAAGGTGGATTTCAAGGACAATGAGGGCAGCAATGTTTTCAAAACTTCAATCCAAGGTTCAACGATCATCTAAGCTTTCATTGGAGCAACAATAACGTGTTTAACCCTCAACAAAGTGCACAACAAGGGCAGCAGCCGAGTGGACCTAGAAATTATGATAAGATTTTCAAGAACATTGCCACTTCGACTCAATCTTTGTTGGCCACAACTCAAACCAACCGAAAGGATATTTATTTGATGTCAAAGGACATTACCTAGTTAAAGACTCAAATGGGGCAAGTTGTGGACTTCATGGGAAAGTTCAACGAGCAAGAGAAGTTACTGGAAGGAGTTATATGGAATCTGAGGAACGAACAAGCTCAAGCTATTGTTACAAGGAGTGGGAAGACACTTATGCTACCGACAACCCCTAAAGGAAAGAAGACAAAGGGTCTTAGAGTTCTTGACTTGGAGGACAATCATCAAGATGGAGCGGAGCACGTTTCAAAGGAAAACAAAGGAGCTGAGCCAAGCAAGGGAGACTTGGAGGCAATGATAAAGAAGGACTTAGAAAAAGATCCTGCTACTTCAAAGAAGTGTGCCGATCTCTGAAGTACACAGGTAAAAATTCTAACTCTAATGAATTAGTTACAACTAATCATTCTTCGTGTTTAGCTTGTCCTTCAAGGTTCTCTAAGAGCAAGAAAGAGAAATCTGATGAGGAAGTGTTGGAGATTTTTAGATAGGTAAACGTGAACCTACCCTTGCTGGAGTGCATTCGAAAAATTTCAAAGTATGCTAAGTTCTTGAAAAGCTCTGCACGACAAGGAGGCACACAAGGAAGATTCAAGTTGTTAAGATGAGTGAGACAGTTTCGACCGTGCTCCAAAGGAAGATACCGCCAAAGATGAAGGATCCTGGAAGCTTTAACGTTCCATGTGTTATTGGTTCTACACGGGTTGAGTGTTATGCTAGACTTAGGGGCTTTCATTAATATTATGCCTTACAATGTTTATTAATCTCTAGGTTTAGAACCTCTTAAAACTGACAATGTTGTGATCCAATTGAGGAATCGTTCTAACAAGTATCTTAAGGGATATGTTGAAGATGTTCTTGTGCAGGTGAATCAACTAATATTTACTGCAGATTTCTATTTGCTAGAGATGAAGGAGTCAAGCATGAATTCGACACAACTATTGTTGGGATGACCATGAGGACAACAAGAACACAGATCGATGTTGTCGAGAGCAACTTGACAATGGAGTTCGATGATGAGGTGATTAAGTTCAACATTTTTGATGACATGAAGTACCCTATTGTCGATCTTAAGGAAGGAGAAATTGAAGACGTTGTGGAGGTCGTTGAACAATGTGTGATGTCTTCATTTCAAGCATAGCAATTAGATATCGAGCAAGGGGCCGGATTTGACAAAAATGGAGAATGGTATGAGGAGGCTTGGCGTAACATTTTTGACCAACGGTTTGAGGTTTAGCCGACGAAAATTTTGCGTAATTTCGTTGTCTAAACTTTTCACGGTCAAACATTTTTGACCAACGGTTTGATGTTTAGTCGACGAAAATTTTGCGTAATTTCGTCGGCTATAATCTAGGACTATAGCTGACAAAATACCTGTAGTCGGCTATAGTCTATGACTATAGCCGACGACAAATTTTTATTTCGTTGGCTAAAACTATAACCAACGACACTATAGCCGTTGAACCCTCGTCGGCTAACACTATAGCTGACAAAATTTTGTAACAAGCTGACAAAAAAATTCATCAGCTATAGTAGTTATCCTGGTAGTGTTAGGTTATTTATTGTTTGAACTTGGTGTGCATATTGCTCTTTTTTTTCTTTTTTTAAAGAGCATCAAAGGATTTCACTCCTACCGTCATGGTGACTTGAAACCATGAATTCGTCAATAGGTAGTGGATGCACTTACCACTGCGCTATAAACACTTCGACACATATGCATGTGTTCATATTGCTCTTCCAATTATGTCATTGCAATAATTTAAGTGTTACTTATATGGCCTCTAATTCGATGTTCCATGCAGGCACTAAGAACATCGAGCTTGACTACCATTTTGTGCTTGAGAAAGTTGCTCTTAGTAGCCACCGTGATTGTTACATTCCATCTGTGGACCAACGAGAGCAGATCTCCTCACCAAACCTCAACACAAAATTCACCATCCTGCATTGTGTGTCCAACTTGTGTGTCCAAGGTCATTGCGGGGGGATATTAATGACAAAATATATTCTGCATAAATCAACCCTGGTTTGAATTATTCATTATCTCCTAGATTGATTATAGGATGATCAGTGTAAATTCATATTGATGGTTGTACTTGATTTTAGCATCATTCCTAGAATACCAGTCATAGGTTATGTATATATGAAAAGCATGTAAACACCTTTCATTCCTTTCAATTCAATGGAAATATATTTCTACAGTTAGAATATCTCCAACATCTCATGTAAAAGTCGAATTATTTCTATTTTAGAGGAAAAACATCAGTTTCGGCTCCAACAACTCATGTAAAGCATCCTCTATAATAGAAAAACTTAGAAGATATAGAAAAACATCCTCTATATCTATAAAATTCTCAAAATTTTTATATTTCATGGTCAAATCTCTAAAATTTATTGTTTACCTTTTAAAATTCACTATATGTCCACTCTCTTTTCTAAAAATAGAATAAAAAATGTCATTATATCTCTCTAGTGGAAGATTGAGAATATTAAGCATGTAACATGTCATTTTTATTTAAATAAATATATAATAATTATATAGATCATTAAATTATACAAAAAAAACATTTTATTTAGTAGAGTAAAATAGAACAATTGTTGGAGTTGACCCCTTTTATTTATAGAGAGGAGAAATTATACAAGAATTGTTACAGATGCTCTTATGATACCATGTTAGTTAATTATTAAACATTCAAGAAGTGAACCGATAACAGATAATAAACAAACAAAAAATGAAACAAAATACGCCATCAATTATAAAAGAGAAAAGGTTGGACTTCAGATACAAAGGAGATTCACTCTAGAGTTCTTTGACAATCAAAGGTGGCATTGGCAATCAACATTCTATCCTCTCTTTCTTATTCCACACTTCTTCGTATGATTTGCAATTTGCAAACATACATGTGGGTTACTTTGGAACAGTGTTCAACTTACTCAGACAAGTAGACAACAAATATGTCAAAACTAAGTTAGCAGTATATTCAATTTGGGTGGATCAAAATTCACACTATCTTGTACCAGTTGTTGAGCATGAACCATGGCTTGTTCTTTGAGAAGGAAGGGGTCCCCTCCTATGTGTGCATCATTTGGAGAATTGGAATGGCCCTCATTCTTGTCTAAATGCTCTTGGGTTTGGTAAATCAATGGTTGAAGGATTTTTTTGCTATCTGACTGTAGAAGGACACCTGCTGCAACTGCAATACGTCTCCTGGTTATAGTCCAGTGAATACTACAAATATGTGGGTCAAGAAACCATAACAAGCTAATTCTCTATCATGTTATGTACATTCTCTGTGACTGGAAGACCATACAATACCAGGAAGCTCTATTAATTGTGTTTGTGATTCTGAATATCTTTGTTATCTGTTACACACTGTTTGGAACAGAAGGATTTTTTTTGGAAGAGAACATGAAAATTTTAGCTACCTGTAGAATCACTTGCATGGATTATGCAGCTAAATGCAATCCATGAACTAATCATACACTAAAAGAAGACCCTACATGGTTAGTTGTAATCCACCACAATACTGAGACAAGACTGATGAGTCTAAAAATTAGACTAGTAAATTCAAACATTCTTGTCAAATCTTGGTGGTTAAGGTGAGAACAATATCATTAGATTAAACATTGCAAACACATTCCCTTAGTCTATCCATTTTGTATAATTGGGTCTAAGAAAGGAAAGGCACCACCCAAAAAGTAGTAGCTAGGTTTTGCTTCCCCCATTTCTAGGGAAACTAGTCTCAATGATTGAAATTTTCTCAACACATTCTCCATATGGGAAAGGAAAAACAAACTCATTCTCAAACTTGATCAGCTAGCTGCAAGCAGTTGAATAATGGGGAAAGATGAGCTTAGGTACATTGTGAAGTTGTGAAACTCTTGATTTGTTGATTAACATATAGCTAGCTGTTAGCAGTTGAAGATCTAAATAAAATTCTATCAGCAAAAACAAGGTATGACCTAGGACCAAAGGCCAATTAAGTATCTAAGAATCCTCTAAGAATTTCCAATATTGTGTTTACCATAATTAAATATGCCCAGATGGAAAGCATGCCAGTTACAAGGCTTCATACATATGATTATACCAGCAACTATGGTCACACCAAATTTTATAGAATTCATGTTGGACTTAACACTCTAAGATTAGTACATACCATCCCCAACAACCTAACTTTTCTAATAAGAACCATATTAGAATAATGGGGAAAGACGAGCTTATAGAAGTAGTAGATTAGTCAAAAAAGGGAAAGCTGAGATGAGTAGTGGAGTAGCTTTACTGCAATTTGTAGTGAACACAACGGTTATTGGAATAGCTCAATGCCTCAATGGAAACGTTGGAAAGTAAAGCAGCTCCCCTATGAGCTTTAACCCTTTCTTATTTTTCCAGTCTGGTCTAAGCTTTAAGATAACTGCTACCAACTCCTCCTGTAGACTGTAGTCCAATTGATCATCCAAACTGTACTTTTTCTGGTCAAAACTACAGTTTTTCTGAGAAAATGTATCATACTAGAAGTAAAAATACCGACTCCCATAGTCCATAGAACTAAGAAATTAAAGTCTTCTTTGCCATGTTGCACTGACTGTACTATTGTACAATAAAAATTTCTTCTGTCATAGATACCATAAAAAAAAGATACCATAAAAAAAGATACCATAGAAATGTGTCAATAATTTCTTGGTGTAGTCATTCCAACAGTAGTATACAAATAGCCGTCACTAGTTCATACTTTATATCTTTTCCTACCCCAGTAATTCCATCTAGCCTTGCTGCCTTAATAATTCCAAGAGTTTTCACAATTTTGGGAACATTTTCACCCATCTTTTCACAATATAAGTTGTTCCGTTTGAGTTTTGATCATTTTTCTCTTTATCTAAATTTGAGTTTAGAGAAAGTAATTGTGTAGCGCATGTGATGGTGGATCAATATCCAGCTATTGAGATTGAGAAAACCCAGTCTTTCATCTTTTATTCCAAAGAATCCCAAATGCTTGTTGAAAAATGAATAATACAAGATGTAAGAATTTATTTTAGAAATACTTGTGATTGACAGAGACCATATATATGCGAAGCAGGAGGTTTATTGAGGAAGAGGACAAACTGGACTACTAGCTAGGAGAAGTCTGCTACTGAAAATACACATGAAACCAGACAAACAAAAAGGGTCAAGAATAAAAATAAATAAATAAAAGGCTCAGCTAAAATCATGCAAAATTACAAGGGACAATTTCCCAAATCCCCCCTTTAGTAAAAAAAGAAAATTAAAAAAGGCAGTACATGAGGATCAAATTTTCATGTGAATACCTGGGTAGCACGGAAGCTCTCACATGGCCACGCTTCACGTTTCCGAAATGGAAGCGAAGCGGAAGCGTGATTCTAAGAAAAGAGGTTTTAGAAGCGCGATTCTAAGAAAAGAGGTTTTAGAAGCGCGATAGAAACAACCGATTATGAAATGGAAGCGCACAGTCTCGATCCGGAAGCGCGACCATCAACAGCGTCACGGCAGGCCTGCAACACATCGGTCTTCTCTCAATCTGTTATAGAATCCATAAGATATCAAGTTTACTCATTGACAAACAACAACCCCATGAGAAAGGAAAACAAAGATATCAGAAGAAGACAGCGAACCGGCGAACCGGCGATCCGGGTCAATTCGGATATCCGACATCTCATTAAACACAGCTAGCACGATCCTTCGCCTTCGACCAATTCGGCGAGGCTAGGAGACTTGGCGGTGAGGCAGGCCCAGAGTTCGTAGGAATTGGGTGGAGACGAAGGTTGAGGTCTGCGACGAGGACGATAAGGATCAGGTCGTGGACTCTAGGATTCAAGATAAGGCCGTGAGCTGGGTCTGCATCTTTGCGCTTGAGTCTGGGGTTAGGGTGGTCATAAAATGCAATGGTGTGGGGTCGGGGGTGGATCTGGTTGCGGTGGCTACACCGTCGTTTTGAGGAGGGTTGGCATTTCGGTGAGGATCGGTGGGACGGGATCATAGATGAAGAGTCAAGAGACATAGCCTATAGGGGAGATAAAGAAAGTCTAGAGGATTGCTATGTGAAGAAGAGGATCAGGGTCGCCATGGTTTTGCATTTGCAACGGATATGTTATTTTTTTGTTTTGTTTTGGTTGATAGTGGAGAAGAATGAAAGATGAGGGACGGTGATCGAGGAAGAAAATGAGAGAGACGAGGGCATTTTTGTTAATTTAGTAATTTAACAGAATTTTTTGACCGTCAACAGTAAGGGTATAATAGTTGATATTTGATAGTATAAAGGTATACTAGTTTAAATTAAAAATCGAAGGACGTAACTGTTTTTCGAGATAAAGTATAAGGTGCCATAAATATTTTTCCCTATTATCTACAATCTACATTATCTTATTTACAATTATCTATTATAGGAATAAAATAAAGTTATAAATACGTTAGATTTAAGGTGATATTTGTTTTATTAATATATAAAGTATATGATTATTTTATTTCGACGCTTCTAAAACGCTTCGCTTACGACAATTTTTTTAAATCATTTCTGAACACTTCGTTTCTACGTTTCCGTACAAGATAGGTGAATGCTCATGAGGGAGGTAGATTAAGTTCCTCTGCAACCTGTTATGGGCTCCAACTCACTTGGTTGTCCCTTGTCAAATAGCAGGAACAAGATTCCTCTTCCTCCTTCCCTTCCTTATATCTAAGAAAAATAGTTTACCATAAGTTTTACACAGATTTGCCAGGGACCCAGAACCAGTCCTCTTTGTTCAGTTGTTGTCATTCCCCTCTTTGGTTTAGTTTTAATTCCCTTCATCATTATCAACTGCTCAGAATCCTTTCCTTTGCTACCAACCTTCATTATTCATGACCCTTCAAGCAACTCACACCCAGCTAGCTTCCCTTTAATCCCTAGATTTGGTGACCCAAAACAATATTCTTGTAGTTGTTCACCATCTCTGTTCTCTTTCTTCCTCTGTCTTTCTCACATTCACAGACCTTTTTGTACTCCATGAGCTTGTAGAACCCAGCATGCTGAGTCAGTTCAAGAAACCATGAGCTCCAAAACACAATACCTCTGCTTGTGGTGCTCCCTTTTGCTTCTTCTAGTGCCTTCATTGTCACTCAACTCAGATGGAGTTTTCTTGCTTGCTTTCAAGTACTCCATCCTCAGTGATCCACTTTCAGTCATGGAAAACTGGAACTACGAGGATGAAACGCCTTGTTCATGGAGTGGAGTCACATGCAGCCAGCTTGGAAACCCAGGCACCACTGACATGTTCAGAGTCACAAGCTTGGTCCTCCCAAATAGGCAGCTTTTGGGTTCTATAGCTGAAGAGTTGGGAATGATTGAACACCTTGCCCATCTTGATCTTTCCAACAATTTCTTCAATGGCTCTCTGCCAAGAACCATTCTCAATGCCTCTGAGCTTCAGGTGCTTTCTCTATCAAACAATGTCATCTCCGGCGAGCTTCCTGAGTCAATCGGTGATCTCAAAAGCCTTCAGCTTCTCAACATTTCCGACAATGCTTTGGCCGGAAAAGTCCCTCAAAATCTCACTTCTCTGCAGAACCTCACTGTAGTTTCTTTAAGAAGCAACTACTTCACTGGTAATGTCCCAACCGGGTTCAATTCCGTTGAGGTTTTAGATCTCTCTTCAAATCTTCTCAACGGTTCTCTGCCTCTTGATTTCGGTGGAAACAATCTTCGCTACTTAAACCTCTCTTACAACAAGATTGTGGGGAAGATACCACCAGAATTTGCTGCGCATGTTTCATCGAATTCAACCATTGATCTCTCCTTCAACAACTTAACCGGACCAATCCCGGATACACGAGCTTTGCTCAACCAGAAAACAGAGCAGTTTGCAGGAAACGGTGAGCTTTGCGGCAAGCCGTTGAAGAATCTCTGCCCAATTCCTTCTACTATGTCTACTCCTCCAAACGTGACATCATCGTCTCCGGCCATTGCAGCCATTCCCAAAACACTCGACTCAAACCCGGAGCCAAACACAACCGGCGCACCAAATACTACTCAGAACAAAACCCAAACAGGGCTAAAACCGGTGACAATCACCGGAATAGTTGTCGGGGACTTAGCCGGAATAGCCATCATTGGATTAGTCATTCTCTACGTCTACCAAGTCAGGAAGAGATCAAGCAACCTCAACCAAACTACTACCTCATCATCAGACCCGGAGAAGAAACCAGACATTGTTACTAAAACAGAGGCATCCGCAGCAAAACAGACATCATGGTCATGCCTCACTATCAAAGGCGAGGAGACTTCGGAAGCAACCAGCTCAGACAGCGATCACGACGAGCATGCAGATAATCGAACCCCTGGAAACAACTCATCAAAGCGTGGCGTGCTTATAACCGTAGACGAGGAGCCGGAGCTTGAGCTGGAGACTTTGCTGAAGGCGTCGGCGTATGTGTTGGGAGCGAGTGGTCCGAGCATTGTGTACAAGGCGGTGTTGGAAGACAAGACGGCGCTTGCGGTGAGAAGGATTGGAGAGAGTGTGGTGGAGAAGATGAGGGATTTTGAGAACCAAGTGAGGGCTATTGCCAAGATGAGGCACCCAAATTTGGTGAGGGTTCGTGGGTTTTATTGGGGAGAAGATGAGAAGCTTGTGATATATGACTATGTCTCCAATGGCAGCCTCGCCGGCACCATTAACAGTGAGTCCCTCTTCTCCTCCGACCTCTCTGTTTTTCTTCATTTCTTTACGTTTGCCGCGTACGTTAGTAATATTATTTTCTTTTGCGCTAATTTTTGGCAATTACAGTAGCTCCTAAATGTTCAGAAACTTACTTTACCCAAGTATAACCTATAAACTTCAAATCAAATTTAAGAAATTTTGGCCACAAAAAAATCATTGTACATTGAAAATGTTTTTATCACAGGCCTGTCATTATTATAGCTCTAAATTTTCCATCTTTGGGAATGGAGTCACACGCTAGTTAGTTGAACAATGAAGAAAAATCAATCTTTAATGACGTTCATGTTTTTAATTTAAGTTTATATTCTGCTAGACACAAATATTGACACAACTTTACAAGTACATGGCAACAAGAAATTATCTCTGGGATTCCGTTCACAAGAGTATTTTTTTCCGAAAATTCACTAGTTTTCAAAATGTGTTCACAAACCAAAGACTAAATGTTAAAGACTTAAGCTGTTCATATGGTTTCATACTTAAACCAGCAGAATTGGAAAAGGTGGAAAATATGAAATATGGAACTTTCTGTTTATACTCATATGCATCAATCTACTTGAGTTGCCTTCATAGCAAGGACATTGTTTTGTTTTGTTTTGTTTATTTCTTGGTTGTCTGGAATTTCTGAAGGCTTGTTTTGTACTCACCCTGATCTTTGGTATGTAGTCTTTTTATGAAACCCCAGAGGCCAATGTCCAGCTTTCTTAGCTAATCTCACATTATACTACAAGCTTAGCATGAGGTGCTAATGTTAATTAGTTTCTTATTACCAAACCCTGTGAGATCCATTATTCGATTCCCATAGAAAAGCACGTGAACCATGAAAGAAGAAGATACGCAGCATTCTTTTTACAGCAAATAGTAGAATTTGGGAGCCCAGAGGGCCCCAGAGAATCCATGGTACATCTTCTGTTTCACCTAGTCTGCAGGCTCACTGTGACATTGTTACAGATGGAAATTTACTTGTGACATCTTCAGAACTATTATTACTACCTACCCATTTACTCAATGTCCCAAACAAAACTATTCACATGCATACTTTTGCAGCTTTCACTTGTTGTCTGGGAATCTGGGATGTAGGGTACATTTATTGTGCTGATCTTGCTAGATATCAATTGCTTGCACCTTTGTTTGTTTATTTACACCATCAATTTGGAATGAAAAATTTATGAACAGGCTAGGGTTGCTCATCATATAAACATTATGTTATTAATTTTGCAGGAAAAGCAGGTTCATCTCCATACCATCTACCTCTACAAGTTCGGTTAAAGATAGCGAGCGGCATTGCCCGGGGGCTAGGCTACATCCACGAGAAGAAAAACGTCCATGGCAATATAAAACCAAGCAACATTCTTCTAAACTCCAATTTTGAGCCGGTAATCAGTGATTTCGGCCTTGACAAGCTAATGTTAGGCGGCATGATCAGTCACAAAGGTAGCGGTTCTGCCCGAGGATATTTCGGAAGCCTAAAGTCTGCGGGGGCTCGCGAAGGTTTTAACGACGTGGTGCCCGCTGTTGCCGGCAGCCCCATTGCGGCATCTTCCACCGCTGGAGGTGCATTGTCGCCTTATCAAGCCCCCGAGTCCTTGAAGAACTTGAGGCCGAACCCCAAGTGGGATGTGTACTCTTTCGGTATAGTTTTGCTAGAGATTCTCACGGGTAGAGTATTCTCGGAGCGGGAGCTAGCAGACCAATGGACCGCCGGCTCGATGATGGGGGAGAAGAACCGGGTTTTGGTGATGGTCGACATGGCGATCCGGGCAGAAGTGGAGGGTAGGGAAGATGCATTGCAGGCTTGTTTGAAGCTAGGGTTTAGTTGTGCTAGTTTTGTCCCGCAGAAAAGACCAACCATGAAAGAAGCCATTCAGGTGTTGGACAAAAGTGTTTCTTCAAGCTAAAAAGTAATGTAATTTGAGGTGTCCCACAAAAGTGGATTTATGTAAAAGGATTTGCTTTGTTGACTAGCTAGAATGTTTGATGGAAAAAGCATAAGATTATTGTTGTTGATATAGCTTAATAAGCTACGTGAGAAAGCGATTGTATTTATATTTGGCTAGTTAGTTATTAAGATTGAAAATGGCGTTTATTACAGTTCGCTAGCTGATCGCTGATCACATACAGCACCAGTGGACCGCGGTTCGCTGATGCCTATATTACAAAATAGATACGGATCCGGATTTAATACGAAAATGTCTAGGCACTAATGTATATTTATTAATTAACAATAATTGTTCATCTAGTACTAATTATTGAGTCTGATTATCTATTTTAATGAAAAACTTTTGTCATTACTCATTCCAATTAATCTTATTAAGATTACATTTTTATCCCTAACCTAATCTATCTACTCTTCTCTCCTCCATCACATATTCCAATTCGATCTGTTTCTTTCTCTCTCTCTCTCTCTCGTCTCTCTCTCTCTCTCACCCTAGATCTGAGACGCGCCGACGAGATGGATCACGACCGCCGGCGAGGACGAACGCGTTGAGCATCACCTTCACCGCCTCCTGCTTCTCCTCGCATCCTTGAAGACAACGATCCCTTTCATCGATCGGAGCTAGTCGTTGACCTCCACAGTCATAGATTGAAGCTCGTCCTCCGTCGCTAGCTGGCCGAGGCTCCATATCCCTATCTCTCTCTTTCATGGTTTCACCAGATCGGAGTCGTCATCGATGACGACGCCAGCGTGCATTGACGACGACGGCCAGCGACCGAGATCCTCGATGCCTGACATTGGAGAACAGTGATGATGCTCAACACCGACTACGACGTATGATGACGACGCTTGAAGCCCAAGGTCAAAAGATCTGGTCACCTTTGACTTCTGACGATATTGAGCTTGATCCGCAAGGTCTAGTTTTCGATTCTAAGGTTAGTATACTTAGATTGGGGTTAGTATACTTGAATTTTAGAGTATACTGGAGTTAGTAGACTTGGATTTGATAAAATACTAGGGTTAGTAGACTTGGTTTTGAAGTATACCGGGGTCAGTAAACTTGATTTTGATAAATATTAGGATTAGTAGACTTTAGTTTTTTGCATCTAAGTTGATTTTCACTATTCTTCATGTGTATAATGGGTTTTGAAGATTTTGTTTTACAAGTTTACTACCACTAGTAAAGATTTACTACCTCTGGTACAAGTTATTAGGGGTAGTAAACTTATGATTTACTACCAATGTCTCGAGCTTGTTCATCTACTTGAGTTTACTGCCCCAGTAAGAGTTTACTAAGGGTAGTAAACTTTAGATTTTGCATCTAAGTTGATTTTTCTCTTCTGATCTCCTCTCTCTCTAACTGTCACTCACAGAGCCTTCGTCTCCACTATCTCCTACTACCTCATCCTCGTCTCCATCATCTCTGACGACCTCCTCCTCCCCTCCACCTAATCTCCACCTCATCCTTGCCGGTCACTGCAACACTGAGTCCTAAGAGCAACGTTAAATCCAGATCTAGTCATGTCGTCTACACACCGGCGCTAGAAAACGTCGATATTAGGGTTAGTAGACTTGGATTGGATGAAATACTAGGGTTAGTAGACTTGGTTTGGAAGTATACTAGGGTTAGTAAACTTGGTTTTGATATATACTAGGGTTAGTAGACTTTAGTTTTTTGAATCTAAGTTGATTTTGACTATTTTTCATGTGTATAATGGGTTTTGGAGATTCTGTTTTGCAAGTTTACTATCACAGGTAGAGATTTACTACCTTTGGTACAAGTTATTAGAGGTAGTAAACTTATGATTTACTACCAATGTCTCGAGCTTGTTAATCTGCTTGAGTTTACTACCCGAGTAAGAGTTTACTAAGGATAGTAAACTTTAGATTTTGCATCTAAGTTGATTTTTCTCTTCTAATCTCCTCTCTCTCTCTAACTGTCACTTACAGAGCCTTCGTCTCCACCATTTCCTACGACCTCATCCTCGCCTCCACCATCTCCGACGATCTCATCCTCCCCTCCACCTAATCTCCACCTCGTCCTTGCCGGTCGTTGCAACACTGAGTCCGAAGAGCAATGTCAAATCCAGATCTAGTCATGTCGTCTACACACTGGCGCTAGAAAACGTAGATACTAGGGTTAGTAGACTTGGTTTTGAAGTATACTTGGGTTAGTAAACTTGGATTTGATGCATACAGTGTGTTATTAGACTTGATTTGGAGTATAGTGGGGTTAGTAGATTTAGTTTTGTAGTATACTAGGGTTATTAGACTTAAATTTGGAGTATATTAGAGTTAGTAGACTTTGATTTGATGTAGATGTTGCCCTAGTAAACTTTTACAAGTTTATTGCCCCTAGTAGAAAAAAAATCCGGTGAAATTCCAGCTACCAGTAATTTTCTAGCGTCCGGTGACCGGAGTTTTCATCTGACGGTTGGTGACCGGATACCGGAGTCCGGCAACCAGAGATGTTCCGGCAAAATATTATCTCTCATTTTTTTTCTCCAAGTATATAAAGAATAAGGGTAAAATTTTCTCAAGAAAAATATTATTTTATTATGAATTTAATAAAGATATGTGTATTTGGGCATTTGTAAGTATACCTTGTATTGGAATGAGCATTTGACTTTTTAATTCACTGGTTTGAGGTTTGACTTTTCTTATTTTGTGTAAATGGTCATTCTCCCATTAATTAAAATCTCTATTAATTAAAATAATCTTTATTAATTAGGATAATTTGTCTTATAGAACTGTCAAAGACTTACCCCTCGTAAATTAAACCAAGTAAAACTAAACTACCAAAACAAAAGATAAAACCTTAAATGAATGGGAAGAAAAATTGCGAAAAATCCTCACCGCACGGCCACCCTCATCTTATTAAGAGACATTTATGTAATCGAGTTCTCATTCATTCCTTACGCATGTGACCAAATATCAATCTCATAGTCAATTGACAATGAACGGTCACTAGTAGATTATGGCTCTTAACCGACAGAACAATTTTGTCTGTTAAGAATCTTTTTTTGTCTCCTAAGATCTTAGCCGATGGAATAAATTTTTTCGTCGACTAAGAAACAACCTAGTCGACGGAAATTCCATCAATTAAGGTCCGCATACTAGGACCTTAGCCGACGAAATGCAATCATTTGGTAGTCTCGGTGCCGATAGTTTGGAGAAAGAATGATAAATTCCATCAACTCAAAGCTAAAAATTTCAGAATTCATTTTCCCAGGCTAAAATTCAGGAAAAAAAATTCAAAAATTCTTCTTTAAATCCTCCCTTTCCTCTCTTCTCCAAACTCACTCTTATCTTCTCCAAATTGTGGTGGTGTGTGGTGGTTGTGTGTGGTGTGTGGTGATGGTGTGTGGTGGTGGTGGTGATGGTGTGTGGTGGTGGGTTTGGAATGGCCGTCGGTGAATTGTCGGATATCGATGGCCGACGGTGGATTTCTGGAGATCGATCTCTATTTTTTTAATTTTTTTTAGGTTTACCAACGGAACATTCCTCTGACTAAAAAGATTTTTATTTTTTTATTTTAAAATAATTCTGTCGGCTAGGATCTTAGAAGACAGAAGTTCTGTTGGCTAAGATTTACTTTGGAGACGGAATATTTTGAATTCTGTCGGGTAAGATTATTATTTTATTTATTTTAAATAATTCTGTCTACTAGGATCTTAATCGACAGAATTTCGTCGGCTAAGATTCTAGTAGACGGACCTTAGTCGACGAACTTTCCGTCGACTTGGTTGTCTCTTAGTCGACAGAATAAATTTTTCCGTCGACTAGGGTCTTCACCGACGCGTCTTAGCCGACCGATCTTAATGGACGAAATTTCTGTCAGCTAAGATCTTAGATGACGAAAAAAGACTCTTAGCAAACAGAATTGTTCCGTCAACTAAGAGCCATAATCCACTAGTGGAACTCTTTTTCTTTTGGAATTGAATTTTAGGTAATCGGCCAACAGTAAACTCATCAAAACAATGGGAACTTAGTTTGGATATTGAGGTCCTTGCATTCCCCTGGCATTCTAAAGGGCATTTCATATCTAAATGTCATAAGATGCAATTGCTTTCAGAATGATCGTGCGGACGTGTTTCTCTTGCAATATTCACAATTCCAACTAGTTGGACAATCCTTCCATAGCATACAGTAGATGCTCCCAATTATCCTTGGAAAACCCTGCATTGATTTCACCTTTAAGGAGAATTCTTCTAAGATTTACCATAGTTAGAGCTCGAAGGTAAATTGCTAAGTACAGAGTAACGATTCTTTTTGTAGATCGTTGAAAGGGCCGGACTCGATAGAAATAGATTTTTTCATCTGACAATACTCAACACATTGATTTGCTGCAACACCATACACAAGCTCCATAAAGAAGATGTCATCTTATGCTCTAGAAGACCAACTGTCTTGGCATTATCTAACGTTTGAACAAAATATCGATCATAGTTTTAAATGTCACCATATATACCGAACTCGTGATCCATTCTATACCGATCTCGGAATTCCTTAACACTAATAATATATAGAACGTTGAACAAAGTAGTCTTGATCGAACCATGTCTTTGTCTGTCTTCCTTTTTTGGAGGTTGGTTCTGCTGACGACCTTGATGAGAACCACAACCTCGAGGTTGGGGTGCTTCATCATGAGCAATTGTTGCAACAACGTTACTCTGCCATAACTTTTTTATCGGCATGGTAAATGAGAAACATTTTGTCATGCATGATAGAGATATGAAAATTTTGTTTTTTTGGGTGGGATGTAAAATAGATGTCGATCTGGTATTTATAGGAAATTTAACGTTGTAATATTTTCAAAAATTATAATAGTAACATATATATAATTATAAACCGTATTCACTTATATAATTAAAACCAATGGTCTAGCGGCATCAGTCTCCCTTTGTATTGAGTATTTGTCCAGTACCATTTGGTCTAGCGGTTTGTATTTAACCAAGCTTCTTACCATTAGTATTTGCCCAGTACCATTTGCTCAATAAACCAATGATATTGAGTATTTACCCTCCCTTTGTATTTTTTTTTCTTTTTTTTAAAGAAGATCAAAGGATTTCACTCTTACTCTCATGGTGACTCGAACCCGTGACTTCGTCAATAGGTAGTAAGAGACTTAGTTAAATATCTATTTACTGTCATGATATTTACTGTACGATAAATAGTAAAATATCTATTTATTGTGGAGATCAAATCTAGACCGGTGGTTTATATATATATATATATATATATATATATATATATAGGTTGACCGGTGGGGGGAGACTCTCACTCTCTCCGTTTCGCTCTCTCTCTCTCTCCTCTCGCTCCCTCTCTCTCTCTTCTCGGGTTCGAACAGAAGGGGGAGAGAACAAACTCTCTCCCTCGCTTCTCCACCGAGCCTCCTTTCTTTTCCTCCACCATTGCCTCTCGGGTCACCGTCGTCGATTGGCCCACATTCAGTGAGCCAGATTTCGACCCACACGGAGCGGCAACATGTTGGACAGGAGGAGGAGCTTCGAGAAGGCCCTAAGGCGAACCAGGTATTGGTGGAGCAGCGGTGGTGTTGTAACACCTGAGATCGCAGACGCTGGAAAAGCTTTGCCTTCGTGCCCCTCCAATGACTGTTAGACTCGATCTTACTCTTGTTTTTCTTACAGTTGTGTAATTTTGGATGGGGAAGGAGAAGGAGGTGGCCGGGGACCGGTTAGGGTGATTAAAGGGTAAATCCTTAACATTTCCTCCTTGGCAGTTTGGGTAATTATAGGGGTGTCATCAAGGCTAAAATTTCTGAAATACCCCTGGTAGTTTAAGATAATTACCGGACTGAAACCTCGAAAATACCCCAGGCAGTTTTGTTTAATTACAAGACTATCACTGAGGCTAAAAAGACAATACTGCCCCTGACAGTTTTATTTAATTACAAGGCTGCCCCTCATGGTGAAATTTCAGTAATACCTTTGGCAGTTTAGCATATTTACCAAGCTGTCATTGAGGTTGAAATTCTATAAATGCCGTGGTAGTTCTAGTTATTTACAGGGATGCATTTAAGGAGGAAATGTCATAAATACCCATAGTTGTTTGGTTTATTTACGTGGATGTCACTATATTATATATTTATGTGTGAATATTGTTTATACTTATGCGATTGTAGTTGTATCCTGTCATGTATATGTGTGGTGAAATGTTAGGGTTAGTCCCGACAGTTAGATGGTGGGTGGTTACCTCAGCGGAGAGGTTAGACTCCGGATACGCAATAGATGTTTGCTATCCTTACTAATAGATCGACCGATAATTAGAAAAGCGGGTTTTGCCCGGTTAGGACGTTAGTAAAAACAAGAGCTACGTGTGGCTTGATCCTTGAGGACATGGTACGTAGGCAGCTTGACCGGGATTTAGGTGCAGTCACAAATAATATTAAAACCCTAGGTCCTCTAAATGATTGGTTTGAGATCCAAATGCGGAAATCGGGATAACCTCCGGTTGTGAGGTCTATTCCAGTTTCGTTTGGACCGTTTGAAATTGATTTAGGAATAAGGGTTATCCTTTCTCAAGGAATATTTCGAGTAAATCTCTCTTACGATGTCCTAACCCAGGTTTAGAAAGGTAAACTTGAGATGAGGCGTGACACTAGCAAGGACATCTTATATATCTATAAACACGTCCTGAATAAAAACTATGATCTGACCCGTCGAGATAACCATAAGGTGAGTAAACAAATCCTCACCTTAATGAGTCGTAGTTGGTCACCAATTACCAACGAACTCATATTAGTAACCAACTTTGACCACAAATTCAAATCTTTTGAGAATAATCTCATAGCAACATCACTTGAAATAAATATGACGTTCATACTACTACTCCATTATTCAGTGAACATTGCTCCTTCGCTACCACTTTCACTAATTAACTGTATCTAACTCTACATGTATTAGACCACTCGCTATTCACTTTTCTTAAATCCTCTTAACTGCCACTGCAAGTCGGAATAACTATAACCATCTCACTTCCAATCTACCACTAAATCTCAAGGCCATATACTTTATTGTCTTAACAAAACATTCATCAATTTCATGGATCTAACCTCCAACTCTAACTATTCTGGAGAGCTCACCATGACCACACAAATAATATCCTTTAACCGACAGATATTACAACTCAACAATCGAATAATTCCTAACATTCTATGCATTTAGTGACACAATTCAAATACTAAAATTCATCATTTGTGCCACAACATCCATAAATCAAGGAACAATAATCTTGAGTCAACATGTATAACACCTTAATCAACTTCAATTAATTCATATGTCATTCGAAATCATGATATGCATCGACTCTTGATAATCGTCTTCCGCAAAATACTCTCACCATACCATTTCAACTAACTTTTTCCATCATAATTGTTAACACATGGTGCAAACCCTCCTCATGTGCCGGAAAAAGAACCAATTGTCCAGTCGCCGGTGGTCATGGTCACCTATACACCACCTATGGCGGCACTCAGATGCAGGGACCACGAGAAAGGGGACCAAGCTATGCCATCGAAACCTTCTCGAACTTGCTTCTAGCCCTTTTTTAGGAGACGCTGGGAAGGACCTCACCACATGTCCCACATCGAAGGAGGAGGGTGCGGTTCCTAATGCATCCTTATAAAGCCAGCGCTAGGCTCTGGATAAGGTAAGGTTCTTCTGGCCCCAACAATCTACCAAGTCACTTATCCATAGGGCCCACCCCAGTCTCGGCTCCTGACGTCGGTGTTATCTATGCAGGATCTCAAACAACAGAACTAGTGATACTATCTCCCCTAGCTCTCGGAAAGATAGTAACAGTTGGCGCTAGAAGGAGGGCCTAAACCTTTATTTACGCCTTACTAGCCCTATTCTAAGCACTCACTATGGTTAAGATACTAAACAACCCTAGCGATCTAGAACGCCATATCGAGCAAACTCTATTCGACCAAGAAGATAACCCCACTGCGTCAACAACAGTAACTGCCCCTATTCCCCATACAGATCCCGCGCCGGCTCTCGAGATCTTGAAGAGGGATTTCCATCAGTTCCGAGAGCAAACTATTAAAGAGTGCATTGAGACCGAGGCTTACCGTGCTCGAATAACAGAACTCGAGAAAGAACAATTCTTATTACGAGCTACGCTAGAACACATAAAAGCTTATAACGAGACCATGAAGCGTGCCACACGAGCTGTCAGAACACCCGACCTTGGGGTTAATTCTTTTTCTCCACAGTGCCTATAGTCACTCTGCTCCTATGGAAAACTCCCATCAGATAGTCTATATCGGCCAACTCATTAACCCTTCATTCCCACAAACCGCTCCATACCCATTCTGCAAATTGAGTCCAACCCCGACCTAGAGCAAGCTAGTCCCCCAAAACCAAATGTTGGACCCAACACTTCCTTTCTCTTGGCCGCCCCCAACTCCTCCCTTAATGTGCAAACTCGTAGTAATACTGTCAACCAATTGGTCTCCCAGGTTGATGGTGTCGAGAGTCACAATGCTCAGCCTCCATTAGTCTCGGGCTACGGATATAAACAATCTACATTCACATTGTAGACCCAACTCAAGAAGCGACTTCCTAAGTCCAAACCTCTCAAGATGGACAAGTATAAGGGTAGTGGGGACCCACATTCCCATCTTGAGACGTTCCTCTCCCTTTGTACCTCCACTCAATATACAGATGTTGTAGTCTGCCATGATTTCCAGGAAACATTGGCCACGAAGCTCAGCTGGTTCCTTAATCTCTTGGAAAACTCTATAGATAGCTTTCAGCAACGTCGAAACACTTCATCAGCCGCTTCATCTTGCATGTCAGTGACTATCGAAGTGTCGACACCTTGTTCTAGATTAAACATCGGGAGGGGGAAGACTTACATAGTTTGCTTTTCTAGGTGGCAATCACCCATGACTCGGTGTCATAACTTGGAACCCCGGGTTGCTGAGCAATCCTTTTGACAGACAATCATTTCTGGCAATTTCTTACATGAAATAAATAGGAATCCTCCCGCTTCCTATGATGCCCTCATGGATCTAGCCATGCGGTTAGCACGAGCTGAGTATGCCACCTTCGGTGACTCCCTAATTTTCGACACCCTAGCTCTGCCAGTCCCACTCCAGAGGTCCCTACTCCTCGCCAGACATGAGTTTTCCCCATAAAGTTGTGACACCCAACGTCGACCCCCGCCTACCCGGAACAATGAGAGACATGGCTGCCACAATAGTGAACGAGGTCATGGCCATCCTTATGGTAACCGTAACGTCGATCCAAAAGGTCATGATATCTCAACACCTACCTATGAGATTCATACAGCCCTCACCACCTCATATGATGATATCTGGACTCGCCACAAAGACCTTATTCCCCCTCCACCTAAGAGTAAACGCCCTAAAAAGCCTCATCAGGCCACATGCAACAAGTATTGTGCATACCATGATGATAATGGCCACACGACAGAGCTATGTTATGGTCTCCGTAATTCCTTCGAGCATCTAATTCATAATGGCCAGTTACAGCAATACTACACACCGGCTATCGGGTCGAATTCCATCAAGCTTCATGGCCAGATACTAACACTTCAGGGCGGTGCCCTGAGGCCCCCATCCCGCGAGCATGGGTCTAAGTGACACTGTCGCCACCAGGTCGACATCTTGGAATTGTAAAAGAGTGTCTCTGCCATAACTCTAGTTTGGGAACAAGTCGCCTTCCTTAAAAGGGAGGGCACCATTTGCGCGCATCATGATAAGCCCTTCATCATCTCACTTCAGATCGACCATTAAAAGTGTCACAGAGCCCTTATCGACACGGGGCTGCTGTTAGTGTCATGTTTTTCAATTGTTATCGTGGCCTCTAGAGGAACAGAGACAAGCTTTACGAAAACCATTATCCACTTGTTAGCTTTTCTGGGGACATCATCCAGCCTCTTAGCTCGGACCGCTTAACGGTGTATGTCGGTACCGGCTCTTGTCTCTCTTCCATCACCTCTCACTTCCTTATTGTCGACTGCCTCTATCTTGTGGTCTCTGCCATTACCATAAGTGTAGCACTTACCCGTTATGAGCATGACATTGAGCTCCCAGTATACTACACAAGCAGAGGATTCCAAGACCTAGAAACTCAGTACCCAGCTATCAAGAAGCTTGCTTTGGCTCTAGTCACTGCTACTCAAAAGCTCACACGATGCATGTCTTGACCAATGAACCCTTGAGGCAAATCCTTCAGAAACCTGAGAGCTCAGGACGATTAGTCAAATGGGCTGTCGAACTTGGAAAATTCAAAATCCACTTCAAACCCCGCCAAGCAATCAAGGGACAAGCAGCCGCTGACTTCATTGCTGAATACATCCCCTTGGCCAATGATGCGACGAGAGATGTGATGCCACAAGAGGATATTTAGGAATTATATGTCAATGACTCAGCTAATTACCAGCACAATGGAGCGGGAATCATCATCAAAGACCTAGAATGCAATTGTACAAGTATGCCCTCCGGTTTGAATTCAAGGCCTCTAACAATAACGCTCAGTACGATGCCTTGATAGCAGGAATCCAGCTGTGTTGGGAACTTGGAGCTGCGTACCTCCTTATCTAGTGATACAAATTCTTATGCACCTATAGTGGTAGAAACATACTTAGATTGATTAGTTTGCATCCTTATCGGATTATTATTCGAGCCAATATAATATAAGAGGGCTCGAGGATCAGATTATACACATAATCATTCAACTACAAACACAGATACAACAAACCGACCTAGTAGAACAAAACTGATGCTAAAGCCTTACGCCTTAGCAAGATTGAATCGGTTCCATGGAACCAACCTCGGGACGCGGCTCTAAGTTCTAAGCAGTGTTCCACTCCCCTTCCTAGTGAAGGGTTTGCTCACTTAATGCGATTATCTATAAGAGGTAGATGACTATTTATAAATTTTGCTTCCGAGATGACGCCGATAATGTACATTCATTTGACACGATGTCAGATGTTACACATCCATTTTCTTTTCCCATTTATGTCGTGAAACGCTCTATAATGCCTTTTAATATTTGTGTAATTTATTTTCTGTACTTAAATTTTCACATACGTACCGTCATCCACCTCATTGGAAACAGAGCCAAAAAGTCCTCACTCAACTTGAGATCGATCTCCAGCATCGTTTCCGGTCTCCACCAACCCCTTCACTAGTAGTGCTGCTCCACAACATGGCTATGCCCCACTGCGTGAGTGAAGGGTCAATTTCCATAATGAGGCTGAAATTTGCACACCCTTTTTTACATCTTGCACACCCCCAAATTACCCTCTATACTTTCTCATCTCTCATCTTCGATTCTTTCTTTCATCTCGAGGCTAAGAACACTGCCTCTCTTTCTCTCTTGCTTTTATTTCCTTTAAACTTAGATCAGAAACTCTCTACCATAGATCCCCTCTCATCTCTACTCACCCAACATTGATTCCCAAGCCAAAGTCATCTCCCAAATATTAATTTTTGTCCACACCCAATAATGCAGTTCATGTTAAACCTCCATGGCCTTTCTCTCTCCGGGGATAACCAAGCTTTGTTGTCAGAAACATCCCGCTTGTTGGCCCAGGTTGTGATTTAAGAGAGAGAGTGATGTTGATGAATTTGCCGGAGATCTTCCCGTCGAAAACTAATGCACCGAAGATTTTCTCGACGTCAAGGCGTTGATCGATTGAAGCAAAGAGTTATTTCAATTTGCAAGTTTTGATGTGTAGGACCATCAAAATAAACAATGCAAGAGATGTGTAGGACCAGTGAATAATTACTGGGCCTCAAGTTCATGAACCTCCATTTATTTCTCAAGAACTAAATCGTTTTTTTACTTACCAAACAAAATAAAAATTTACTGATTATTTTTACCAAAGACTTACCATTTAAAGCACGCTGCCAAATGGCCGCGGAGTGATTGGCTCATCTCTCACCAACCCCAACCACTAGCCACACGCCCCTCCCCACTCCCGTACCTGCACGCGCCCCCACCCTTACCCTACTTTCCCGCCCGTATTACTAGCGCGTGACTTCCCCGTCTCCTCGTAGACCTCTGAGGGCTGACCTCACCCTCTTCCTCACTCAAATCCCACTACAAAACTAAAACCCAAACCCCATAACACCACCACCGCCACCAACCATGGCCACTTCAGCATCCCAAACCCTCCGCGCCTTATTCCTCCGGAACCCTACTTCTTCTTCCTCCTCCTCCAAGAACCCACTCGCCTTCTCCCTCCCTTCCCGCCGCCTCGCCGCGCCTCGTCTCGTCGTGGTCCTCTCCGCCGCGAGGCTCGACGCCAAGCCCACCGTCCTCGTCGCCGAGAAGCTCGGCGAGGCCGGGCTCGAGCTCCTCAAGGAGTTCGCCAACGTCGACTGCTCGTATAACCTGAGCCCGGAGGAGCTCTGCACCAAGATCTCGCTCTGCGACGCCTTGATTGTCCGGAGCGGCACCAAGGTCAGCCGCGAGGTCTTCGAGTCCTCCGGCGGGAGGCTGAAGGTCGTCGGTCGAGCCGGGGTCGGGATTGATAATGTGGATCTGGGCGCGGCAACGGAGTTTGGCTGCTTGGTTGTAAATGCTCCGACGGCCAACACCGTCGCCGCCGCCGAGCATGGGATCGCTCTCCTCACCGCCATGGCTCGCAACGTCGCTCAGGCCGATGCCTCTGTCAAAGCCGGTGAGTTAGTGTCACTATTTTCGCCGAGGCTTTTGGTCTGGTGTGTTCAATTTTGTTGCGCTCATGATTTTAATCTGTTGCAGGTAAATGGCTACGAAACAAGTACGTTGGGGTTTCACTGGTTGGGAAGACCCTGGCTGTGATGGGATTCGGCAAGGTTGGATCTGAGGTGGCTCGGCGAGCCAAGGGGCTTGGGATGCATGTGATCGCACACGATCCTTATGCGCCGGCGGATCGTGCTCGCGCCATCGGTGTGGAGCTTGTCAGCTTTGACGAGGCTCTGGCCACTGCTGATTTCATCTCCCTGCATATGCCTCTCACTGCCGCTACCAACAAGGTTCTCAACGATGATACGTTTGCCAAGATGAAGAAGGGAGTGAGGATTGTCAACGTTGCGCGTGGTGGCGTTATTGATGAGGATGCCCTACTCAGGGCACTTGATTCTGGAATTGTTGCTCAGGTTCAAATTCTGAACTCTGCTGTGTCTTGTTTTTGCTTAATGCAGGATAGCTAGTAATGTGCTTTGGTTTTTTTGTACAGGCTGCGCTTGATGTGTTCACTGTGGAGCCACCGCCACAGGGCAACAGGTTGGTGTTGCATGAGAGAGTTACTGCCACCCCTCATCTTGGTGCTAGTACCATGGAAGCACAGGTATACTCTGCTGCATTGCATATATGACAGTATCTGTTTTCGTCTCACCTGGTTATCGTATTAACTTTGACATTGAAACTTTGGAATTGATGTGCAGGAAGGAGTGGCTATTGAAATTGCTGAAGCTGTTGTGGGTGCCTTGAAAGGGGAGCTTGCTGCGACTGCTGTCAATGCACCAATGGTTCCTGCAGAGGTATAATTTCATTTTCCAAATATTACTTCCTTTCTGTTTGTTGTGATTTCTAGGTAAAATCTGCCATAAAACCTGATAGTGATTTGTTTTGCACTAATCTTACGGTGGGTCCTTGGATAAGTAACTATTGAGATCGATAAGTGCAGTTGTGATTCTTGATTCATAGGGTTATTAGTTGTCCATTAGTGAATGAACTCCTGAACAGATACCAAATCTAAAATCTTTTGAACCTGTTGACAAACTATATTTTGTCAAAGAAGAGGGCTGTGGGGCTCTTCTCCTAAGCAGCACCAAAAATTTTAAGTTGAAAATTTTCTTGGCTCGAATTCCTAAAGTAATCCGAAGATTGAATTCTAGAGAATGCTGTAAGGATTTACAATTTTATCTTGGTTGCATTCTTCATTGTAGGTTTTGGTGGAACTAAAACCTTATGTTGAACTTGCTGAGAAACTTGGGAGACTGGCTGTCCAGTTAGTCGCAGGAGGCAGTGGTGTGAAGAATGTAAAGGTTTCATATGCCTCAGCTAGAGCTCCTGATGATCTTGACACCAGACTTCTTCGAGCCATGATTACCAAGGGTCTCATTGAGCCCATATCCAGTGTTTTCGTGAATCTGGTGAATGCTGATTTCACTGCTAAACAGAGAGGACTCAGGATAACAGAAGAGCGGACTATTCTAGATGGCTCACCTGAGAACCCCCTGGACTCCATACAGGTTCAGATTGCCAATGTGGAATCTAAATTTGCCAGTGCCATATCAGATAGTGGGGAGATAAAGGTGGAGGGCCGGGTTAAGGATGGTGTTCCGCACTTGACAAGGGTTGGATCTTTTGAAGTTGATGTGAGCTTGGAAGGTAGCATCATCCTCTGTAGACAGGTTGATCAACCGGGTATGATAGGATTGGTTGGAAGCATATTAGGAGAGGAGAACGTGAATGTTAGTTTCATGAGTGTCGGAAGAATTGCCCCAAGAAAGCAGGCTGTGATGGCAATTGGTGTGGATGACGCACCCAGCAAGCAATCATTGAAAAGGATTGGGGACGTTCCAGCCATTGAAGAGTTTGTTTTTCTCAAGTTGTAGGGTGACGTCATATTAATCTGCGCCTTGTTTCACTATGTATTCTCTTATTTTGGGTGACAGTTTCACATTGTTTGACTCCCCGATGTTTGAAGTCCTTTTGATGTTGTGGTAGATTTAGAGCGAGAAATCATGAATAATAATTTAATTTTCAATGAAAAGAAATTGAGTTCCCATTTCTTGTTCCCTTTGAATGAATCACTCCAAGAATGCTTTAATTCGCAGGTCCTAAATGTGTGACAGAAAAACATTGCGAAAGTACCAGAAGTCCACCTTTTCCATCCCCATAAAAGCAACTCCGGCCGCAGAACCATTAACTAGCATGGATCGACCAGTACCAGCACAATAAGCAACCAGCTGCCAAAACTCAGAGTCCTGGGGAAAAGAGGCGAGATCGTACATCCCCATAGCTGCCGCAACTAGTGGAACGTTGTCAATAATTGCTGAGACAAGTCCTATTGAACTTGTAATCAGTTCAATTCAGAATATGAGCATCCAGATAATTTGTTAACTCCCGAAGAATTCCTGCTGCTTCCGAGCACAAATGCCACAAGTGCAAATTAAACCTCTTGAAGAAGCAATGGAAGACTTTTGCATGATGCACACACAAATCCACATGAATAGCATAGCACGGAGATATACCACAAGCGGCTTTGTACAAGTCAAAGCAACATGATTCATTTGACTTGAAAGTTCTAGGCTACCTCATTTTAAGATTGTGAAAGTAAAAGATATTATAAAATTACACTTGGCAGACATAACAAGAAGCTCTAGATGGCATTAGAAAACCCACATCTGATTAGTGAAACTAGGGAGTTTAATAGCCGAGACAATATTGGATAAAGGCTTTTCTCAATAGCTCGAGACATAACTGTCCAGTTCTTTATTGCTTATTTCAGGATTACCATTTTGACTCTACTTTGTCCAACTATAAAGTTAATCCAAGTTACCCAAAAAGTTATCTACTCTGAGTTACTAAACTCATGTGTGTAGTTTTCATTGCTCTACATGGATGACCATAATAAAGCAACACATTACACGTTTACAACAATTGTATGCTACATAGTCAATACATTGTAAAAGGGTATAGCATACATATGATACAATTAAATACATCACCTGTTAAAGCAACCAGGTCATCAAAATCAAATTACATATTTCCACAATCAACACCATGGGAAGCCAAATCCATAAAGCAAAATGGCTATCATCCATTTTTTTACACTAAAAGTTCAACAGTTCAACTTTCCAAGTTCAGAATAGAAATAATAGCCAGCATAAACTGAGTTCCTAGACAATACCATGATTCAGAGCAAAAAAAAAAAAAGAAATCGTTGATCAGCAAGAAGAATACACGGCTTTTAGAGAATGTATCACTTTGGAAATTTCAACGATTTGTTTAATCGATACAAATTGTGACCCGGATCTTGCGGATATTTCGATTCCAGCCAACGATGACGCTATAGCTTCAATCCGATTAATTCTTAACAAATTAGTATTTGCAATTCGTTATTGGTTACTTCTGAATTCCAATAATATGATGCCCCAAACAAAAATACCTAGGCAAAAGTACTATGACAATATAAAAATGAAAAAGATAAAACCAAATTAAATATATAAAACAGGTTTGTTAAGAGAAAAGACAAAGACCTTCATTGTCTGCACCGTTGATATCTGACCATGTATCCATAACATAGTGGTGGTAACATCACCAATAGGAATCCAAGCACCACCTTTGCAGCGATGACAACAACTCCTCCTAATAGCCTGTCAATGAAATACAATTCCATAAATAAAGTATTACATCATACACATCCATCTGGGCTCCGTTCTAGCATAGGAGATAGGGGAAACAGCAATAAATGACCCCAATCCAAAAAGCATGCAGAAGCTAAAAATTGTGCCTAGAATCCATATTATGAAATGATTTGGAGTCGAATCCTGACAACTAAGAGTGTTCAGGAATGCATACTAAAAATACTCAGATCCAATGGGCAATGCCCAAGTTACACATTCATATGTAGAACACATTAATAGAACATATTACTCCAATTTTTGTTTATGTTGTCAAAGTTACTGTCACACATATTTTCCAAAAAACCTACGAGTAATATTACATTGAATGATATCAAGGAACGTTCAAAGAGATCCTTATAAACAAGAGATGGTAGATGATAACACATACTTGCGGAAATCTGAGGGAGGCACTAGTTTTCGCAATAAAGAGACCATGACAATGGTAGACGTCAGGTTGTCAAGAATTGAGCTAAGGAAGAAAGTCACAAAACCAACCTACAAGTTCACACTTTTTATATGAAATACATTGATTGACGAAGCCATATAGATGAAAACGCAAGGAAGAATAGTACGTGAAATTTGGGTATTTACGGTGTTTTAAACAATATTATATATTTGGAGTACAACAGGCAACATGTATTTGGAGTACCCTAAACACCACAGGAAGGCTAGAACAAAACATGGTATTTTTTCAGAAAGTTGATTGAACACTCAAATATAAGTCAGATAGTATACCAATCACATTAAAATAAAATAAGTGAATTTCCAGTACAAATACGTCAACATGAGAGCAGAGTCAGAAGCTCACCACCCAGAGGAGAGTTCTTGGCTTTCGAGTAGTTATATTATAAGTGACCAGCTTAAATCCTTGATGAGAATCAACTATCTCTACAATTGTCATTGCACCGAGCAAGAAAAACACTATTTCACTGACTTCAGCAGATGCATGTTGTAACTCTGCAACAGCAATATCAGTTGAAGGAGCCTGCCAAAAATTCATAATTAGTTGCAGAAAAAGGATCTGAGTACAAGATAATGCAAAAAATAAATGTTCATTTGAAGCATTAAATATAAATCTTACGCCAATGCTTCTCACTATCCACAAGCATACAGCCATTATCAAACCTACACCACTCTTGTTGAAGGCCAGAGATTCTTCAAAAATGATGCCCGCATATCCTATTCCAAATAGCAGTGCCATAGCAACATCCTGTTTCATAAGTAGGTCCTATCAACTTAATAATGAATAAAGCAGACCTTCCATTATGTGTACGAATTTCTGCTCAAGAACGACTAAAGGAATCAAGGGAAAGAAGCAATAAAATGGTCAAGCCACAAACAAAAGATGTATCTGATTGGCAGCAACCCAGGAGTGGTTAATTGCAATTGTCCCTGTTGCAGCTGCCGCAAAGACGGCTATAGCTTTCAGCAAATCAGTCTTTGGCTTGTAACTTGCCTCAAAATCACTCAAGCTCGTTTCATCAACTGAACATAACGGATCACATGATCCAGAACTTGGTGGCAACTCCTGATAACATGCTAAACCGGTGATACATATAATGTGAATACAAGCAACACACAATGGCAATAATGCCACACTTTGAAAAGCTAAAATCTTTTTTCTACTAAATCATAAATATTTTTCACCATAACTCATCCCATTATCCATTTTACAGCATGAACTACCAACATTATATGCATGGGAAACTGATTCATTTTAAATTACCAGATAACTTTTGATGTAGGAAAAACAGAATCAAACTTCACTCAAATTTTGACAAAGATTTTCAGCTAATTCTAGTATTAGCATATTAAACTTTTCAAAACTACTCAATTCCACTTTCGCACCAATATCAATCAACACAGTTGTAAACAAGTAAAACCAAAAACTCGGTATTATTAAAAATCGAAGCTTTACTCAAACTAGTAAAAAACTAGCAACTGGGTAGTGTTAAAAATCAAAGCCTTGGTCAAAGAAGAACCTGCAACTCTTCCTCAGACTTGAACTGAGCTTTGGGCTGCTGCCCTGAACCCGAATCCGACCCTCTGGCTTTCTCTTCAGCTCTGACCAACATTCCATTTCCAAGCAATCTTGTGCCTTTGAACCTATAGAAGTTTGTGTGTAAAAGCTTCTGTATTACTTGAATGAAAAACAACTACAAGAGGTGCCTTATATAGAGACAGCTAGGTGTGCAAACCCTGTACAATAGGGTTTCGGTATATAATAGGGTTTCGGTATACAAATCTTAGTTGTAGTAGGAAACCTATTAACTAGAAATGATCTTTCCTTCAATACTCCCCCTCAAGTTGCAATGTATGTTGAGAACATTCAACTTGTTCAAAAGCTCTGTGAATTGCTTCGGATGTAATGGTTTGGTGAATAGGTCAGCCGGTTGATCTTTTGTCCGGATGTGTGCAGTCTGGATGAGTCCTCTTTGTATCTTCTCACGAATAACATGATAATCAATTTCTATATGTTTGGTGCGTTCATGGAAGACTGGATTTGACGCTATGTACAATGCTGCTTGATTGTCACAGTAAAGCCGAGCTGGACTAGCACATGAAACATTCAAATCTTTGAGGACATTCTGTAACCAAGTTACCTCACAGCACGTAGAAGCCATAGAGCGGTATTCCGCCTCCGCACTGGACCTCGAAACCGTACTTTGCTTCTTTGTTCTCCAGGAAATGAGTGCATTACCAAGGAATACGCAATAGCCAGTTACAGATCTTCTAGTATCTCTACACCTTGCCCAATCAACATCGCAAAAAGCTCTCAAATTTGGTGAACCAGTAGACGGTAGCAGTAACCCTTGGCCTGGAGTAGCTTTAAGATATCGAAGCACATTGTAAGCTGCTTCAAGATGAACGTTTCTTGGTTTGTCCATAAATTGACTGAGGACATGTACGGCATAGACGAGATCGGGACGTGTAATAGTGAGGTATATGAGTCTACCAACTAACCTTCTGTAAAGACCCGGTTCAGTTAGCAAGATTTCGTCTCCTGTGCTGAGTGAAGTGTTGTACTCGATAGGACATTTTGCAGGTTTAGCTCCAAGAAACCCAGAATCTTCTAGTATTTCCAATGCATATTTTTGTTGACATAGGACCAGCCCTTGTTTCGATCGAGCTACCTCAATGCCAAGAAAGTATTTCAGAACCCCCATGTCCTTGAGCTTAAAACGGTTTGACAGAAAAGTCTTTACAGCATTGATGTCGTCAAGGTTATTTCCTGCTAGTATCACATCATCAACATAGACCAACAATGCTGTAAAGTTACCTTGACGTTGCCGCACAAATAGTGAATAATCAGACCATGACTGAGTAAAGCCAGCAGTTTTTAGTGCATTGGAGAGCTTGATGAACCATTGCCGTGATGCCTGTTTCAGACTGTATAAAGACTTGTGTAGTTTGCAAACTCTGTGCTCCCCCTTTCGTCCAAAACCTGGAGGAAGTTGCATGTAGACATCCTCATTGAGATCACCATTAAGAAAGGCATTATTGACATCAAGTTGATGGAGATGCCAACCGCGAATGGATGCAAGACTGAGAAGAACGCGGACTGTTGTGAGCTTGGCCACAGGAGCAAAGGTCTCTCGGTAATCGATGCCCTCAATCTGGCTGTAACATTTTGCAACCAGCCGTGCTTTATATCGTTCAATACTGCCATCAGGGTTATACTTGATCTTGTACACCCATTTGCAACCAATGGGACGCTTATGAGCAGACTTCGGGACAAGACTCCAAGTATGATTGACCTGAAGGGCTTTGATTTCATTCTGCATGGCGTCACGCCATTGTGGATCAAGGACAGCCTGTGAGAAGGAAGTTGGTTCTCGGTGCAGGGTTAGTGCAGCAGTATAAGCCTTATGTGTAGGCGAAAGACGATCATAAGAGAGAATCGTAGAGAGACAATGAGGAGTACCTTGTGTGGTGACCACGTCCGGGGAAGGCGACGGGACAGTGCGAGAGGGAATGGCTGCCTCAATATGAAAGTCTTGTAGCATGGAAGAAATCTTGGTTGGTCGTGTTGACCGTCGAGGAAGGGTGTTCGGTGGTGGAGCTTCGGTGGATGTGTGGGAAGGTGGCTCGGTATGGTCACTTTGTTGGGAGGTGGAGGTAGTTGGATCAGAAGAAGGTTGTGGACTGTGAGGATTAATGTCGTCGGGGACAGGAGTAGGGTTAGGACTGTGGATGTCTGGAGGTGATGCAGCGGAATGAAAAGATAAGGTATCGACAGGAGAAGTAGAAGATGGATTATGCCGAAGGTTTGGAGGAGGCGTGGTTGGTGTGGTAGTGTCGTACATGGCAGTGATTTGTGGCTGAGGAAGTAGAGTGTCATGGCTGGAGACAGACGCAGGAGACTGGTATGGAAAGTGAGTCTCAAAGAAGAGAATATCCCTGGAAACATGAATTGTCTTGCTCTTTAAGTCATAAACCTTGTAACCTTTCTTGCCATGGGGATAACCAAGAAAGATGCACTCGGTAGAGCGTGGATCGAACTTTGAAGGCTTGGATGGATGAGTGGAAATAAAACAGCGACATCCAAAAACCCGCAAATGAGAGTAATTAGGAGGTTGTCCATAAAGTCGTTCAAAAGGTGTTTGTCCTTGAAGAAGAGGAGTAGGTGTGCGATTAATCAGATAGGAAGCTGTAAGAATCGCATCACCCCAAAACTTCTTTGGTAAATTTGCCTGGAAAAGAAGAGCTCGAGACATGTTTAAAAGATGGCGGTGTTTTCGTTCAGCGACGCCATTTTGTTGAGGAGTGTTGACACAAGATGTTTGATGTTCAATCCATTTAGAAGCATAAAAGGTAGGCATGATAAATTCAGGACCATTGTCACTACGAACGATTTTGACTCGTGTTTCAAATTGTGTTTCAACTAATTGAAGAAAATCAATGAGGAGAGACCGTGCCTCAGATTTTTGTTTCATGAGGAAAACCCATGTACCCCTGGAATAGTCATCAACAATGGTGAGGAAATATTTGGCACCTGAAAGTGAGGGAACATGATAACCACCCCATATATCAACGTGAATTAAAACAAAACATGCATTACTTTTGCTGGTACTCAAGGGAAAAACTTGACGAGTCTGTTTGGCTAAAGGGCAAATTAAACAATTGTTGTGAACATGACTTGTGTTTGAAAGAAAGGAAAACTTAGATAATACTTTTGAAGAGGGATGACCAAGCCGATTATGCCACAAGATAGGGTCGGTTTTTGAGGTGATGGTGTTGGCCATGCTACACATTCCTTTCTGATCCGACTTGAGGCAGTAAAGTCCATTTTCCTCACGGCCCATCCCAATCGTCTTCCCCGATCGTAGGTCCTGTATAACACAAACATGTCTCAGAAAGATGGTGATAAAGAACGAATCATATGCCAATTTGCTCACAGATATCAGGTTCAGATAAAACGATGGAACACATAGGACATTATGGAGTGTGAAGTCCGATGTAAATTGTACTGTTCCAACATGTGTAACTGTGACTTTGTGACCAGACGGCAATCGAACAGTGTAGTTCACTGCCGGCTTAGAGTAAGTAAGCAGTGTTTCATTGCATACAATATGATCAGTAGCGCCACTATCAATGATCCATGTAGAGCCTGGTTGATCGGAGTGGTGAAGGTAGAGCGCATGGTTTGAGTTTTCCCATGCAGGTGCTTGGTTTGAGGACTTGGTGTCCCTGGTGTCTTTGGTTTCGATGTCTCCTATCATTAGGTTAGGGCTTTGGTTTGTGGTGGTGGTTGTTTAGGTCCTCAAGAACTTGGTTGCTCTTGTACCATATAGAAGTTTGTGTGTAAAAGCTTCTGTATTACTTGAATGAAAAACAACTACAAGAGGTGCCTTATATAGAGACAGCTAGGTGTGCAAACCCTGTACAATAGGGTTTCGGTATACAATAGGGTTTCGGTATACAAATCTTAGTTGTAGTAGGAAACCTATTAACTAGGAATGATCTTTCCTTCAATAGAACCCACCCAAACACGAACCAGAGGGAGCCAAGCTTTGTGTCTTAGAGACAAACCGCCGTGGGGTTTTGTTTTATTGGTGGTTGGTTTGGGGTCCCAATTGAGAGGGAAGCCATTGAAGCTGAGCAAGGTTTGAACTTTGAAGAGAACAAGCAGAGTGTGTTGTTGGGTTTGGATTGTGTTTCTGACAAGTTGTGCATGAAAACAAGAGAGTGAAAGAATTGTTTCACTTGTTGGGTTTCATGATCTCTCATCCTGTCACCATTTTTCATTTTCACTAATTACAGTTTGACATTGCTGAAAACTCTATCCAACTATTTTGGGTATTGGGATGGTGACACGTGTCAGCTAACCCTTCCTAAAAATATGTATGGTCATCACCTTCAACTCTTCAAGTTCAACTCCCACATACTTTTCCCAATTTGGTTTCCCTTCACAACTCTTAACTCTCTCTCCGTCTGTGTAAGGCAATGGCTGTGGCTCAAGTCTCTGCTTCTCTATCAGTTGCCATCAGAGGTGAAACCCTAGTTGAATTGTTGAGTTATTGAATATAGAAATATGTTTTGTTTGTAAATTTGGGAACATTTTGTTTGTGTTTGTGACAGATGCAAGTGCATTTAGCTCAGCAAGTCCTGTTCGGGTTCCTGTTTTGAATTTCGCTAGAACTGGGACGGCCTTTACTACTGGTTCTCCTCTCGGTAAGCATTTCATTCTTGTAGCTTTTATCTTCTCTGCTAATTGCATGCCTCAATTGGGTCTTTTTTGTCAGCAAGAGTTTGGCTATTTTTTGAATGTAGGTAGAGTTGGGTATATGGAATGGAGAGAGCATATATGTATGCATAGGAGTGAAACTGAGGCATAAAACATCAGTACTTTTTAGACTAATCGTGACCTCCCAGATTTTAGGACCAGTGCTCTATTATTAAAGCTGATATTTGATTTTGTTTTCAGTCATTAGGACATGTCATCAAAGGAAGGTTGCTGTAAGATCAGTGGCGCTCACCATAAGGAGTGAGCAGAGCACCAAGGAGGGCGGTTTGGATGTGTGGCTTGGCCGGCTTGGGATGGTTGGCTTTTCTGCAGCTATCAGTGTTGAGATAGCAACCGGGAAGGGACTTCTAGAGGTATGGCACTTGATATGGACTTTTTTTAACAGCCTAATAATGAATATTTACTTGCAATTGCAACTGTGGTTTTGGGAGTTAGTGTTAGTTTTCATTCATAGAGCTGCACCGGCTTACAAAAATTAAGGCTTACAGGCACATAAAAGGTTAACTATTAAAGTTACTCAAATTTACCAGTCTTATAAGGTTGGGATTAAACTTGATATTTCTTGAAGTATCAATCAAGTAATGTAAGATCCTAGGCAAATCTTTGACCAGAAGATTAACTATAGGATCAAGGAGTAACTGTAGAATAATATTTCCCCAGAACTTGAAACTTTGAGTCAAACTTGGTCATATAAGATGTTGTCTACAGACACATGATTACAATGTACAAGTTTACAGTCTATCTAGAATTTGTGTCCTGACAGGGTGAGCTTCACTTGTCATTGAGTTTTTAGATATCCTTTCCTTAAGGGGATAATACCTTCAGTTCTCAAAATGGCTCCCGATTCCAACTCTTTTGGTTTTGGAATGGCATGGCTTTAATAGATATTTGTACCGAAGACTGTCTTAAATGAGCATTAAGAGTCTTAATGCTCAACAGTAGGTTTTCTGGTTTTTGAGAAAGTTATATAGGATACCCGGCTTTTCTTCAGTCTAGGACATTTTGAAGCCAAGAAGCGCTCTAAGTGGCAAATATCTTGACTGCCTTGTTTGGTGACTTTGATCACCTGCTCATCATATTGTTTTGACGATGAAGACTCCATCTTCTCTGCTTAAGCACTCCCTAATTAGTTGATGATATTGAAAATATATATGATGAGATCCACCACAACGGTGGAAAGCCTTAGCTGGATGTGTGGTGACACATTGTTAAGGGAGATGACAACCATCTCACCTTTCTAGGAACAAAATGAGTTCGGCTTTCCTTGTATACTTTAAACTGGAATATACATAGTACCAACGGCCTTCACCTGTTTCTCCTCACCTACAATTGGATCCCACCAAAAAAATAGATTCACAACATCTTTCTGTTTTTGTGAGGAGATATTAATCCCTTAGAACATTTGCAGCAGGAGTGATTCCTCTTTTCTGATAAAAACATCATCTCTATACCCTTTGTTTCACCGAAAGTAAAAACATCAGTGTAAATGAATTCCTTTTTTTTTGATAAAACATCATAATTAAATCCTACACTATGTAATCCATCTTCACCTTGGTTGTGCAGAACTTTGGACTCACAGAACCCCTACCTACCGCTGCCTTGGCTGTTACCGTATTGGTGGGGGTTTTAACAGCAGTTTTCATTTTTCAGTCTGGATCAGAAAGTTAATCACAGTTCAGATTGTATCTTGTCTTTGTAGTTCTGACATGTACTTTATATTGAACATTTGTTCATTACTGTAATTTTATCAGAGTGCCAACAATTGTGGCAATGTTAAGGTTGAGACTGTATTATCACATTTTAATGAGGCTTGAAATTCATTTGAATGATGACATGGACCCAAAGAAAGATTGATGCTTTGTGACCAACTTTCTACATCATGAATGTGAAGGTAAAAAGATCATTAGAAGTTAAAAATTATATAATTTGTGGATCTTTTCATTTAACTGATCTGGCAGAGATTTTCCACTAGAAGCAGCATCATTTGTGGTGCATGATTAGAGGGATTCCACTAACGGGTCCCTTATTATGACTTATATGAGGGATTGAGCAATATACCAACTTTTCGATCACATTTTTCAATCTCCACCATTCAACCTCTAGGTATATATGAGTAGATTATTTTTGGAAATTTTCAGCAAATTTGGTGGTCGTTAAGACTTCAAACGCTTAAATCAATGGATGGTTCGAATATGCTAAATCTGAATCGTTCATGAAAATCGCAGTTTTGAGCACCTTAACTATCACCAATTTGGATGAAATTTTACAGAAATGATCTACATATTAGGACTTAAAAATTGAATGGCGGAGATTGAAAAATTTGAAAAATTGAATGGTGGAGATTTAAAAATTCAATCCCTCATATAAGTCATAATAAGGGATCCCTCATTGGAAGGACCCTATATATATATATATATATATATATATATATATTAATTAGATGCAAACACAAATAAGTGTAGCTTTTCAAAAGTGCAAATGTATTCTTTGAACCTTCCAGCAAACAGAAGTTTGTCCAAATAAAACAAGTTATATAATGGTAAGAATAGTCATTACAAGTTATATACTCAAAATAATTATATCTCCTTTTTACCAAAAAAAAACTATATCTCCTATTACAAAGGTAAAACAAAATAATAAAATTGTACTTAATGGTGTTTCAAACTAGAATCTTATTCTATTCTCCTCACCTTCTGCATAAGCTACAGCTACTATTGTCCCTTATGGTCTTTCTTTGATCTCAAGAGATCTCTTTCTCTCTGCTTTATTTATATGAACTGATAGGTTTCCCTTAGTTCACTCCAAATTACTTCTTTTTTATCTTTGGTTTGTTAAATGGGTGGAGCCATTTCTAGACTTCCAAAGAGGTTCTTTCCAGATAATGGAGTGAGGATATTAATGGTGGGTCTTGATGCTTCAGGGAAGAGTACCATTCTCTACAAGCTAAAACTAGGAGAGATTGTTTCAACCATACCCACAATTGGTGCTTATCTCTGAACCCCTCTATTGTTTTAGTTTGAAGATTCATACGATTTTTGCTACTGGCCAATTACACAATTGATGGTATTGCTTCACTTTTATGAACCAGGTTTTAATGTGGAGACAATAGAGTACAAGAATATTACCTTCACTGTCTGGGATGTCGGAGGACAAAATAAGGTACTAAGCTGAACTTCATTTTCATGCGTAGGATAAACGTATTTTTATAAATTTCTGAAGTCCGGTATTGCTAATATCCTAATGTGTTCAACTTCTGCTTGCTGATAATCAGATAAGGCCTTTGTGGTGGCATTATTTTTAGAATACTCAAGGACTTATATTTACTGTGGTCTCAGAAGCTCGCAATGAGCTTCATCGTATTCTAGGCGAGATTAGTAAGCTCTCAGCTACATCCATGCTCTCAGAACTTGCATCTTTGTGTGTTTACAACTGTATATGAGAAGGTAAAGAAAAAGCCTTACCTTTTGTCCCCTTTTTACAGTGTGAGCTAAGTAATGCAGTAGTTCTGGTTCTTGCTAATAAGCAAGACCTTCCAAATGCTATGTGTGCTACCGAGGTTGCTGATAAACTCGCACTCCACTTACTTGGTCAACGTTCCTGGTATGCATATGGTTTTCAATTTTCCCTATGCCTAATGTAAATGGTAGCAAACAAGGAAGGGTGAATATCTATTTTAATAAGCATGCAGAACAACCTACAGTTGAGTTATGACTAAAAACCAAAAAGCCGAAGCCAACGGATTGAGATTGAATGAATATAATGCAATCCATTCAAACATATTCAAATTATCAACATATTTAATTAATTCACAGTATTTTTCTTATTCGTGCACAGGAACATCCAGAGTACCTCTGCAACCTCTGGCCAAGGACTCTATGAAAGTCTTGATTGGCTATCTAATAACATTATTGCTACCAAGAAATGATGTAAGGGACTTCAATGACACTCAAACTAGTCAAATTGTGATTTCATACAGTTTGGTGGAATCAAATTTGGTTGGCAATGTAATGTGAAGGGTTCAGATCTTCACTTCTTTGAAACCCTGTCGGACAGGAGGTATAAAATTCTAGTCAGCACCTTGTAGTTAAGTAGTGTAAGAGATGCAAATACTATAAAGTAACCTATACTTTTCGGGTCAGCTTCCTTTTTTATAAACCTGTTATTGATTACATTCCGGATAACTGGCAACCAGGAATTGATAATACTCGTGAGAATACTGCATCATGCATGGTTCACTTTGGATGAGTTTCTGGACATTAAAGATTAGGATTGTTCCAGCTCGATGATAGCACAGAAACAAAGCTGCAGTCAGAACTTGTTCTGAATGCAGGATATATAATGTTCAACCTCAAATTTAGACTATAGGTTGCATGTAATTTATACTGAATTTCCAGAAATTAGAAACAAAAATGTCAAGATAAGAGCTTTAATTTGGACCTGTTTCCTCTTCATTTCTTCACTTCATTTATAAAGTATAGCTTCCCTAAAAATGACTAGATTTCTCTTGGCTCAAACATTCGTATAGTGCAACAAACCAACCAACCAACCTGCAAAAATCTGTTTTTTTTCATGTTTGTGTTCCTTTTTTATTTTTCTGTTCCTCAGCCATAACAGTTTGTGTGCATTCTAAGTGTTCACAAATGACTGATTGATATTCTTTTCCTTTCCTTCTGCAATATATACACACCTTATTTCAGTAATTTCTATTGCTTTTCAGATTATTGGTCTTTAAAATAAGAGAAAATGTCAATTTACTACAAAAGTTGGCACCTTACTGCCCATTCCAATATTTAAAAAAAAACATTGACCATTTGAACTTTGAAAAGGAATTTTGTGAACTTTCAAAAGGAATTTTGTGTCTATTAAGTCTAAACTCTTAAGACACTCTTAAGAACCTATATTATTTTAGTATCATTATACCCTCACCCCTTAAACATGATTAATGAGAGAAAATAAAATAGAAAGAACACTACCAGGACAAGAACTTTAGCAGATGAAAAAATTTCGTAAACCTGTTAATTAAATTCGTCGGCTAAGATCTTAGCCAACGAGTATTCGTCGGCTATGGTTTGGTTGGGAAAGACTCGTCGGCTATGACATTAGCTGACGAAACTAGAAGTCGTCGTCGGCTATAATCTGAATCTTTAGCCGACGAATATTTTATCTGTTTCGTCGGCTAAAGTTTCATACTATAGCTGACGAAACATAATTTCGTCGACAAGTCTGAGACTTTAGCCGAAAAAACATTTAATATATTCGTCGGCTAAAGTATGTAATAAAAAAATAACTATAGCGAAATTCGTCGGCTAAATACTACTATAATTGATGAAACTTGACATTATTCGTCAGCTAAACCTTAAAAAAATATAAAAATACTATAACTGAAGAATTATAGCATGTTTCGTCGGCTATAGTCCATTCCAGTAAAAAAAACTACTGAAATTTCTAAATTAACATTTCAAGCAACCTGTAAAATACACCAAAACAATTCCATATAATTAACAACACCAAAAATGGTGACAACACGTTTTTCATTAAAAAAATTATAAATTGTTCATAAACACATAAAACTATATAATCATTTAACTACACAAAATCTATATCGTTTAAATCTATATCCGCGTCTGGGGGCTGCTGCGAAGAAGGTTGCTATTGCTTAGGAGGTTGCTGCAGCGGAGGTAGCGGTGTAGGTATAGGCATGGGCAGAGCCGGAAGAGACTGAAGCTGGGCAGCTGAAAACTTCTATAAGTACTAGAACATCTGCTGTTGCTGGGCTTGCTGGGAGACATATACCGCGGCATTATACTCCTGTATGGCGGCAGTATAGGTTGTTTGGACGGCGATCTGGGCGACATGAGCGACTTGCTCTTCCTGTAGTCTCTGAACTTCCGACTCTAGCCGATTCGTCATGCTGCTGGTCGAGGCTGCCTTTCTTTGAAATCCTAGAGTGGTCTTCCGGACCCCCTCGCCCTTCTTTTTTAGACCTTGGCAGTAGAAGTTGTTTCCTCACGGTGGGAATGTTATGCCCATAATCTTCTCCCTAACCCTCGGATCTGAAGTGTTGATCCTGGACATGGCTTCAGACATCTCTTCCTCCTGCATGTCTGACCATGTCTCCCTCACTATAGCAGTCATCACAGTGTCACTAATCTGCCTCACCTTCGCCTAATTGGACAGAAAAAAAAATTGAAAACATAAGATGATTTAAAATATCCTCCTAGGCGTCAGGATATGTCTTCTCGTACGTATAGACGTACCGGTTGACTTCTGGATGTTTCCTGGCCACCTCGTTCATGAATATAGCGAACGGTAGAGAACCGGCATGATGGTTTTTATGTTGCGTTGCCGGTTCTGAGCATTTTTCTGAGAAACGGCCTTCATAGAAAAAAATAAAATATTAGTAAAATATTTTAAAACGGACATACTTAAGGACAATTTAACTAATTATGTTGTTAAATTATCTGTTTATGAGGGTTGTTGAATTCTGATGTCAGAAGCCAATGCACTCGTACTCCATATACTGGAACTCAATAGGGGTACCAGAACGTGCATTCTCATGAGTAGTCCAATGAGTCCGCAACTTGTTCTTCCACTCCTTGTACCTACATATACAACAAAAATATTGGAGATATTATTAATATCACATACAATTTTGTTTTTTCATTAACTTCCCATCGTACCTTCCTCCATGTACAACGTCCGCTCAGTTGTTTCTCAGGTGTTGGGAAACGTCAAACCACACCTACATTTAACCGTTTATTAGTTTAGTTTTTGATAAATCAACAATATAATACATAATATTATTGAGGCATTTTGTAAACTCACCGAAATCGCGTTGTGGACCATATCCTTAACCTCTTGCGGGACCTCGCCCCAATCTGACCACAACATAGGGACTCTATCCCTAATGAGCTCTCCCACGCAGCCGGAGTACGTCCTCGTCTTCTCGCCCGATTCTATGTGGTAATCCCCTGTCAGTATCAATGAAGATCCTCCCTGAAGTACTCACGGTCTTCTCGAGAGCATTCCTTGTGACGGAGTCTCTCTTCTTCCTTATCGAATTGGCTCTGATGATGCCTAACACATAATAAACCAAATTGATTATTAAAATTGGAGAATCTTTATTATGACATTATAAGAAAATAAATTATTCATCTTTCATTACCTGAGGGCGATGCGGCGGACACGACGGATTCTGTCTCTGTCGCCGATAATGATACCCTCGCAGAAATAAGGTCCGTACCAAAAGGCACGAATCGGTACGTCGCTGATGGAGCCACTAGCAGGGGCAGTGGATAAATCGGCGCCCCTGAGTCATCGACTGCAGGTAAAGCCGGTATCATCCGTGGGAGGAATAGAAGAGGCGACGGCATCTGTACCCCAGATGACCCAACATCTGAAGAAGTAGGACCTAGAGTTGGCGCTCAGTGTATCTCAATACGGGGTGCAGACACCTCCGTCTGGGTCTGAGGCCAAAGCTACCTGGAGGACTGAGGGACGCCTAGCTGCCTCGACAAATAGGGGATGCCCGGCTGGCCACCAATAAGTTCGGTATGACCGGAACCTCACTGACTCTAATCACCGGCAGCCGGACTCCGGTTGTCGGATTCTGGTCCCCAAAATCTCGTCGGACTTGTTAAAATGTCATCAAAATATCACAGACCTTACCAGAACCAAATCAAACGTTTGTTGAAAGTTCTACTGGGGGTCGTATACTTTATAGGAGAATTTATTGGAAGTAGTAACTTTTATCGGGAAACTTTAATGAGTGTAGTTAACTTACATAAATCAACACATGTAGCTGCTTTTTCGAGAATGTCGTCGTCAAGCTTCAACGATAAGAGATCTCTATCGAGGCTGAGATGGAGGAGTCAACAGAGATGGATGCGGTAATAGACTGAATGATGCAGATGAGGAGGAAGGACCAGTGCGATGGCCAGCCTCGTCGGAGATGAGATGTGGACAAGGTGCAATGTGACAGCGAGCTTCGCTGGAGACGAGATGTGGACTAGTGGTCTAATTTGATGCAGATAAAGAAAGAGAGATCGAGAATAAGAGGTGAGGGAGAGAGTTAAATAGATAAATGATGAGATTGTAATTTCATTGACAAAAGTTGGAATGGCCACAACCAAACTTTTTTAGACCTAGTGCACATTTTTTCCAGTATTTATAGTGAAAGATCATTAGCCCTTAAAATAAGTCGTTGTTTTGGTTATGAAAAGTAGTTTGGGGTTCACATCCAAAACCAATTAGCTATAGAGAGAGTAACTCAAACTCTTATAAGCCCGCATGTAGGGTCTCATATTTCTGATGTGGGATAGATATCTCAACACGCTCCTGCACATGTGACGAATCTTCATGCCTAACATGTGGACAACAAATTGGGTGGTCGTGGAATTCGTAAAGGACGTGGGTAACCCGCTCTAATAACATGATAAAGTAGTCTGAGGTTGAGCTCAAAAAACAATTGACAATAGAGAGAGTAACTCAAACTCTTATAAGTCCACATGTATCGCCACATTTTTTTCGATATCGGATAGATATCTCAATAGGTTCTGTATTCATCTTTTTCAGGTGTAAACCTTTGAGATATTGAAGAAAAATGAATTTCTTGGGGGTTAGAACATATTGAGAAGTACAATACATACGTTAGGGGGAAATAGAAAAGAATGAACAAATACAAATTTTCCTTCATTTGAAAATCAAATATAAACTATCGAGTCCTTGTTTTGTTGGTATGATGCAAACAAAGACATATCTCAGACATATCTTGCTTTTATGTCTGAGTTCTTTGTTTTGTACATATATATTGCAACCCCAACACAAATAACAGATGAGAGTGACTGCTTTGCTGCATGCAGAAATAGCACCAAAACAGCAAAACTGTACACTATAAAAATGCCATGGAAAATCGAATATGTGTAGCACAGATTTGTCCTCCATGGACGGCCCTGATTCTTCTGGTCCCTCAAATCCCAGTGTAAGACATGTCCTAAATCTGTATGTTGTAATAGCACTGGCGCCCCATAGAAGGCGCTGGGGACAAAGTCCAGTACCCTATTTGGGGATGGTGGTTGAGAGCAATAGGGTGAAAGTAAGCGAGCAAATGAACACTTAGGGAAAGAGAGAATCTCAGATCTAAATAATTCATATTGATCTTCTTCTTCTCTCATAATGCCTCAGTGGTCCTTTTTCCTTTCAGCTTAATGACCTTTCTTGACATGTAAGGGTGGGAAGTCTTCTGCTATTTTGTTCAAAAATGGCTCGGTGCTTCACAAGTTGCATAAAGCCAGAACTTACAGTTGCTCTAGGCTGTGGGTTCCTTACCGCAACCTCTAGGAAGTAACTAGTACCACAAGATTGCTTCCTGATTGTTTTTCTATAATGGCTGCCGTTTATCGAGTGGACCTTTGAAATAACCTTGAAATAAATTACAAGATCTCATAATCACAGCTTCTTAAAAGCTATGAACTACTGGAATGGTGGTTCAATCACTTCAATGTGAGCTAGCAATACAAGTGTGTCCTTCAATCAAGATAATAGCATCAAGATTTAGTTGATGAGGATGTCGACAAGTGATTTTAGGTAGAGTATATGATTATAATTCTGAGCTAGACACCTTAATTTAGATTTTTGATACGAGTGACTCCCTGCTTTCAAATACGTACCTAACAAGTGTGATTGCAGGGGGTTTTGTAATCAGAAACAGCTTTAACTTGAAACCACCTAGCTAGTTGTTGCGTCCCTTCACTCTGGAAGTACTAGTGTTGTTGAAACTAGAGCAGTGATAGCCTTATTTGTGCCATAAACTAGGGCCTCACGAGATTAATTAGAAGTGGTGGGTGATTCAACTCTTGTCATTGATGTGGTGAATGAAGTAATGCAAGTTTATGCAACCACCTTGGAGAGTGAGAAAAATTGTTGAAACCAGGGGTTTTAGTCACATCTCTTTCAAACATGTTTATAAAAAGGCAAATTTTGTGACAGATAGATACATAACGAAACTGGCCCCTTTTTTGGGTTAAAAATAGTTTAACTCTATTTATTAAGAGAAAAGAAAGTTAAGTACAAAAAGATGGGGCTTAACAATCCCCTTCAAACAAAAAGCAAAACAATGATAAGGCAAAAATAAAGAACCTTAACGAAGAAAGCGAAAATGAGGACTTGGCCACTTTGTGGAACGTTTATTTGTTGGGGAAATAGTCTCCAGCGCCAACGTCATTGTATTTGATATTGTAATGGTTGCCCCATTAGCACCTTATATAATGCATTTATTTTTTCGTCAAAAAACAAGTGTGATTGTAGAACGGCGATTAATACACCTACTTCAAGATCACCAAAGAAGAGCGGCAATCGTGCGTGTATGACACTTTAGATGGCAAAGTATTTGGAAGAGAAAATGAATCATTCTGTTGTTGTTGATATTTGAAAAATCACATATAGTATCACACGACAATTTATTATGCGATTCAAGTTAAAACTTAGTCTTAAATCCTTAAATTTAACCTCTAAGCAAACACGCTAATTACTGTGGACCTAAACCACATCCACGCACCTTTAAGACTTGTAGAAGGTTGTGGTGTGTAAGGTTACAAAGACGCATAAGCTCGTTCATCGATTAAGCGTCGTAATAGCTTTGGTTCTGGGCATGAAATTCAAGCCCAACGAGTTAAATCAATAGAAATTTGTGAAAGGGAAGAGAATTAGACTATTTATTTCCTAAACCCAAAACACCAAATTCCTTTCAAAAGCCCAAACCTCCCCAAAAGCCCAGCTTATTTTAAGGCGTAATCCCTCTCTTTTGCATAACCCAAATCCCCTTCCTTTTTTCTTCTCAAACCAGTTTCTCCATCACTCCCTACAGTAGTACAATTACTATATCCCATGGTTTTATTCGACAGAAAAGGGTCGTCTTCTTGTCTGATAGAAAGAAGAAAGGGTGACAGGTTCAAAGCCAACTTCTTCATCCTCAAAAGACGAGATGGTGGGCTTCACGTTTCCTCGACCGTTTTTCTGGTTTTTTGTCTCTGCAGCCGCCTTCGAAACACTCTCTACAGTGAACTATCATTGTCATCCCTTAAAGTCAGCTTCACCTTTCTAGTTTTTCAGCTTAAAGTCATGTGGTTGAGGAGAGGAGTTTCATTGCCCAACAGCTCAAACGCATAAACCTATTATAAAAACCTGTCGATTGAGCCCTATAAAAGGAAGGGTTTGAGGCTACGAAGATCATCAAGCCATAACCCTTTAAAAAAACCTTCCAAACACTCATGCTTTCATGCCTTCAACAAATAATCCTCATTTGTCATTCCAATTCTTGTTCTTCATCTTCAAACCCAGCCTTTTTCTAGAAAACCTAATTCCGTAAATCCGTCAAATTCTCATTCATTACGGTGCTCTTCAGATCTCACACCACTACCAGAAAAAAGACTTTAGCCGACGAAATAACCAAAAACAAGCCGACAAAATTTTTTTTTCGTCGGCTAAAGTGGAATTTTAGCTGACGAAAAAAAAAATTTCGCTTAACTAATTTTTTCGTCGGCTATAGTCTGTGAACTTTAGCCGACGAAATTTAAAAACTTTAGCCGATGAAATTAGGGTATTTGGTCGGCTAAACTACCTTTTAGTTACAAAATTGCACTACAGATATTTCGGTGTCTAATTGACTATTGTAATACCAATCTGGAAGCGGAACGGGCGTACGAGCCAAACTCATCGCAAATGTCATGACATATGGGCTTTTTTGGCCATCCAAGTCGTTTAAGGCTTCAAAATGTAGTTTTTCTAAACACTTAACACACGAAAATGCCCATATCTACATCTATATGAGGTATTTTGGTCGAACCTTCAACATAACAAACTTTCACCATGATGAGACGGAACTTTCCATCTAAAAATTTTGAGACATTTACCCCTCGATGATAGGGCTCCCCATATGGATAAATAATGGTAAATAGTACGCATGTTGTGATTCCGGTTATCAAAATTCACAAACAAAAATACGACCGTCAGATATCATCAATATGTTGAAATATGTCTATGGTCAAAAATTCAACTTGATCTGATAAATGTAAGGGCTTCATCCAGACTGTCAATCCTGAAGTCAAACCCCTAAATTGTATTGACCGTAACTATAGGCACCGAGACTTTACCAAAATTACGTGATTTTTCAACTGTAGACGTATTTCACCATTCCGGTCATATCGTATTACACGACATTTTTGTGTTTGAAGTTTCTACGTATAGTATGTTTTTGAAACGAAACATTTACTTAAAGCTTATTAAACAAGGTATACAACATTAGTATGCATGTTGTGATTCCGATGATCAAAGTTGAGAAACAAAAATCCGACCGTTTGATATGATCATTATGTTGAAATATGTCTATAGAAAAAAAATTCAACTTGATCCGACAACGTTAAGGGCTCGATCCTTACAATCAATCCCGTAAGTCAAACCCCTTAAGGCTCGAAAACGGTCACTTGACCGTCTAAATTACGTATTTTTTCCGGACCTTCAACAGAAAATAGTTTCAAATCGATGAGACGCAACTAGTGGTCTAAAACTTTTATGAAAAATAACCACCGGAGATAAGGCTACCTCTAGGGAGAAAGAATGGAAAATTGCGTTAACCGCAACTATCGGCACCGAGACTTAACCAGAATTACGCGTATTTTCAACCGTAAACGTATTTCACCATTTCGGTCATATCTTATTTCACGATTTTTTTTTCGTTTGAAGTTTCTACGTATAGGGTTTAGGATTTAGGGTTTTAGCCAACGAAATTAGGGTAATTTGTCGGCTAAAGTTAAATAAATAAATAAAATAAATAACTATAACTGACGAAATTAGGGTAATTCGTCGGCTAAGATTAAATAAATAAATAACTATAGTCGACGAAATTAGGGTAATTCGTCGGCTAAAGTTAAATAAATAACTATAGCGACAAAATTTATTAAAATTCGTCGGCTAAAGTTAATTAAAAATTTAAAATTTTTGGAGGAAATTTTTACAATTTTGAACTTTTTTCGACTAAAATTTTGAACTTTAGCCTACGAAATTAGGGTATTTCGTCGGCTAAAGTTCAAAATTTTCTATATCTTTCATTTTTCTCCCCCTCCTCCGGTGGCAACAACTCCTCATCCTCCTCTCCTCCTCCTTTTCCTCCTCCTCTAACTCCTTCTCCTCTTTCTCCTCTCATTCTCCTTCTTTTCCTCTTTCTCCTCTCCTTCTCCTTTTTCTCCTCCTCCTCCTCCCCCTCCTCTCTCCTCCTCTTCCTCTTCTTCTTCTCCTCCTCCTCTTCTCCTCCTTCAGTACCGGTGTAAAAACGAAAAAAATAATTAAAAATACAAGAAAAAATAACTATAGCCGACGAATTTTAGTAAAATTTGTCGGCTAAAGTTAAATAAATAAATTTAAAAAAATAAAATAAATAACTATAGCTGACGAATTTTAATAAAATTCGTCGGCTATAGTTAAATAAATAAATAAAATAACTATAGCCGACGAAATTTTAAATAATGTCTAAAAATTCGTCGGCTAAATAATTGACTTTAGCCGACGATAAACAGTAATTTTGTCGGTTAAGACTTTGGCCAACGAAAATTTTTCGTCGGCTAAAGTATTAATTCTGATAGTGCACCACGCTCAAGCTATAAGCCTTACTCATTGTTTGAATCACATACAAGATTGCTCATTAATCCAATTATTGAGTTAATCTTGACCTGCAATCTAATCTGAAAAGGTCGCTCATAGTTGTACTAGATCACATTGGCATAACTCTAACAAGCCATTGACATTATCTATATAATTAACTCTTTTTTTATTTTATACGTTAGAGTATCATTGATAAAACTGAATGTCGACTTACAACATAATCATGAAACACTCTCGCGGACATAATTAACTCGTCTTAGCATCATCAAGAACAGTAAAAAGTTAGGATTAGTGACCTATAACATTGTTTACAATTAATTTATGAGTTTAAACGATTTACCTATTTTCACTTCTATTTTACAACCTTGGAAATAAAATCCATACGTGTAAAATGGTCCCGAGTTCTTCCACTTAGTGGGTCCCGCCCTTCTCTGCCATGTAAGAGAGAGAGGGAGAGAGAGAGGACCAACCCTGCGCTTTTAGGAGAGAAGACGATTCTGTGTCCATTGACGGTCTGCATCCAAGGAAGCCAGGCTTCTTCCCTAAAGGGAAAGCCTACGTGGAGGCTCATCATTGGTGGACGAGGAGGAGAGGGTGCCCCTTCGTTTATAGGACGGCGCTACTCTGGTCGACCCTAGCTATGACCACAGGCTATGGACATCCCCTCCGCTTCATTTGTCTGCACGTAATTTTGGATGATCATAATCTCGGTGGGTGATGATGCTTATCTTGCATTGGCTTAAATAGGTGAGACGATTTGGTGGGTCATCAAAAGGATTTGAATTTGGGAAAATTATTCAAGGTTTTTGGGATTGGAGAGGGAATTCAGTTTCGATTCTTAAGAGGGTCTTTGTCATGAACAATTCTTGTTCTATGATTAGACCCATCTTAGGTTTGCAGCTGGGGAGTGATTAATCAAAATTAAATCTTGAATGTTGAAAGAGACTGATATTCTAAGTGCATTGCTTATAATATAGAAACCCCTCTCCTATTTCCACCAAATTTGGTGTAAAAGCAAGCACATTGTGGGTAATGGGTAATGGTATTGTTGGCAAAGCAAGCACATTGTGGGTAATGGGTAATGCAATTGCTAGTTTCAAACCAAAACACAGTGTGGCATGATTCAATTATTGAGAAACATGTGCATGCATTATTAGGGTTCAAGGGAAAATAAGAAACCAATTGTTCATCTTGTAATCAAGTAATCAATGTGTTTCTTTTGCCCCAAGAAACAATAGCTCTGTATTCATGTAGAAGTTGATCAGCAGCCTTTTGATGTTAACATGTATGAACAAGCCTAGGGGCATCATTGCAACTCTACATATATCTGATGATTCTGATCTGCACCATATTAAACCCTCTGTTACACTCTGAGTCACATCTCATGGTCGACCATTTCTTCCCCTCGATCAGATCGACCTAGCTACATAACCAGAGCTACATAACAACTATATATATTATAGACCCAGAAAATAACATCATGACCAGCTAGCCCCGCCATAGCCAGAGCTGAGCTAGCTAGCTTTAGTGCTACAATGCGCCAAAACGTACTTAAGGCTTGTTTTGGCACGTACCTTCCCGGTGCTCAGAGGACTTCTCGATCTCTTCTTTTTCCGACCAATGCCTGCTTACTATACGGTCAATCCCTTCACAACTCGACACGTGTCTCTGGGTCCTATGTTGTGGTAAATGCAGAGGAGACTGTGTGGTGGGGATTGAGGAAGTAGCGCGCAGAAGAAGAAAATGAGAGTAATGGAAGTAGCAAAAGAACCAAACCCCAGTACTAGTACTTGTTCTGAGCCTCTCTTGCACCTCTCATTTTCTCTCACCTCTTCATTCTTCCTCTTCCTCTTTCTTAAGAGACACACAGTACCCAAATCCAGAGCTAGAACTCTCTCTCTCTCTCTCTCTCTCTCTCTCTTATACATAACATTGATACCATTTTGAATCTCAAACCAAACCCAAAGGCTTAATCTTTTTGGCTGAAATGTACAGACCGACGATGTTCATGGCCTCAGATCACCAGAGCACAACCCAAGACTCTCTTTGTTTCCAAGACTCCAGAAAACCGGAACCCACCACCAAACCCAATTCTAGCAGCAGCAAAGGAAGATCAAGCAAGTCATCATCAGCTAAACCTAAAAGGCCAAAGAAACCCCAGAGAGGTGTCGGTGTGGCTCAGCTGGAACGTCTCCGTCTACAGAGAGGTGGTGTAGCTAACACAAGATTGAACACAAACCAAGTGCAAATCCCACCTCATACTCCTCAACCCCAAACCCAACTTGTCCAAACTCATCAGTTTCAGTGCTGCTACCAAAACCATGAAACCCGCCCCGACCCGCTTCGCAGTGTTCCGGTACTCTACGGTGCGTCGAACTACCACGGAGCCGTAGGTTGCTCTGGTGTGGTGGGGTTTGACAGGACCGGTTTGTCGGTTCAGACAGGCAATGGGAGTGGGAGTGGTGGTGGCTCAGCTGGGTTTGGTTATGGGTACAATGTTCGTCATCATAATGATGTTGGTGGGTTGGTCATGGAACCGAACCAGTACGGTGTCGCTGGAGGAGCTCAGAATCTTGGGGCCGTGTATCATGAGATCTCGAACGAGCTCTCTTCCATACCGAAGATGAAGCAGCCAGCCTCGTCTTCTGCTTCATCTGAGTGTTGCTGCTGTTGCAAGCAGGTTTACGTTTCACTTCTGATTATTTGCTTACATGAAACAAAGAAAAGTGAAAATCTTGGAGCTTTTTACTTGTTTTATTCATTTTATAATATGCTGCATAGTGTACTTTAAATGTGGCTCATTTTTCATTACTTGGTTGTTGTAGAAGAAGAGATTCAGTTGTGGAAACAACATGGATTTTAGGGAATTTCCGACTGTATTTCCAATGGCCAACAGTTCCGATCTTCCGGGATTCGACCCACATAATACCCCTAATGTCCGGCTAGCTAGGGAGAACGGCAGTGGTTTCAGTGGTGGTGCTTACTTGAGCAGCCGCCCTAGTGTTGTTGATGAGGTAATTTAACTGAACCACCAGAAAACCGAAAATTGAATGAACTTGTTACATCTGATCCCTATTGGAAAACAAAAAATCTATTTATCTTATTGTTATTATGGAGAATTGGAGATGGGATTGATTTGTTGTGTTTTTGGGGTTTGTAGAGTGTGGAGGTTAGGGCAGTACACAGGAAGGGGAGACAAGCAGGTGGTGATATCATGATGGAGTATGAATTCTTTCCTGATCATCATACCAACAACAACTGTTCAGTAGTCTCATCTGCAGGCACATATCCCATGGAGCATGAGTTTGTGGCTTCAACAACTAATTCTTCTTCAGTTGGTAGATCATCAGAAGCATCTGATCATCAACATCTTGGTGCTGCTTGTATTGAGGGGACTGAAATGATGATGACGAGCAGTGGCTATAGTCCTGTTGATTTGTCACTCAAATTGTCTTTCTAGATGTTGAGGCAAAAAAATATGGTGTCTAAGTCTAATTTTGTCAATGCTTAAAGAAAAAAAATATCCAGATATATGCAACAGCAGCTAGCTAGATTTTCTTTATTCTTTTTTTTTCTTTTTCTTTTTATTCGTAGTTAGAACTATAATTTATGGTATTGAAGCTTATGAACTAGCTAGCTGTTTGATTTTCGTTCAGTGCTAGACTGCTATAACTCTGTGTTTTTGGGTTAAAGTAGCTGAAACTGAAAGCCCTGAAGGCTAGCAACAACCATCTTTAAAGAAAATGATCGAGTTGAGTTTGTTTGTTTCTTTTTATGCACTGAAACACATTGGCATCTCTCTTTTCTGTTCATGTATGAGAGTCAAGCAAAACCCTATCGTATTTTTTGAACAAAGTGAGTAATGAAAGTGAAATTTCATCTTGACGTAAGAACATTATAGCTATGCACATATTTCAATTTCAATCATCTCATGAGTTTGGTAAAATTTCATCTGATGGATTAAATAATTTTCATAGACATTAAAACATGTAACAATAATGGTCTCCTTCAGTTTTTTTATTTTTAAAAAGATAATTATAGAAAAACCCACCAATTAAAATTTGAATATAAACTCATTCACATTTTTTTAATTTACACCCAATGCATTTATTTTAGAGGTATTTGACAATACACCAAATTTACTAAGTCTATTTTAGATTAAACTCACCTCTTTACACTCTTTTAAAATACACCCACATATTAATTAGGTTGATTTATTGAAAACAAATCTATTTATATTTAATCATAAAGATAGAACCGGTTCAAGAATGAAATTGTAATATTTGCCACTAAACCCTAACCCCTAAACCCTATACCCAAAACCCAATTCCTCTATAAACCCTAAAACCCTATACCCAAAACTCAATTCTTCCATAAACCCTAACCCCTAAACCCTAACCTCTAACCTAAAACCCTATACCAAAAACTCAATTTCTTTATTTGTAACATAACTTAAAGGTAGAAAACAAAATGAACATTAGTAGGGCAAAAATGATAGTGGAAAAATTGAAATAAATTTAAATTTCTGAAATAAAATCTATAAGGAAGACTAAATTATTGCATTGGGTGTAAATTTAAAAACAAAAAGTGAATGAGTTTATCTTAAAAGAGGGTGAATTTTTTGGGTTTGTCTCTAATTATCTCTTTATTTACTTGTCTTACAGATTTTAAACTCAAAAATTTAAAATTATCATGTTTTCTCTATTGATTATTTTGCCTTTAAGTTAGGTTACAAATAGAGGAATTGAGTTTTGTGTATATGGGTTTAGGTTAGAGACAAGGTATAGGCTAGGGGTTAGGAGTTAGAACATCTCCAACAGTTCATCTAAAACTAAAATTATCTTTATTTTAGAGAAAAAAACACCATATTTTAGCTCTAATAGATCATGTAAACCATCATCTAAAATAAAAAAAGGTGGAAGAGAGAAAAAGAGATCCTCTATATCTATAGAATTTTTAAAATCTATATATTCTTCATAAAATCTCAAAAATTTAATTATTTTCTTGTAGGATTCAATCTCAATCCCGTCAAAAAGGAAAAATCGTAATTATATATATCTCTCGTCTTGCTCTACCCAACAGTACTATACACCCTCTTCTTGTTTTCTTCACAGCAGATCGAATTCCTTCTTTGTTCCTCGCCATTGCTTTACAAGTGAGTTTTATTATTATTTTTTATATATTCATGTATCTAAACGTCGGTTGGGTGCAATATTTAATAATTTAGTCTTGTATTGAGAAGAATCGATGTATATGCCTCGTTCATGAACTGATTCTTTCCATCAATTTTCAAATTGGTTATGCATTAAATTGTATATATCGTCACCTATATATATATATATATAATTTTAGTAGAATTGTGTAGATCATCACCTACTAAAATAAATTAGTTCACATATAGATCTCTGTGTGTATTGGTACAAAATTGCTCCAGTGAAATGTCATGGTTGCATTTTTTTAAAAATATCTTTGTGAAGTTCTGTTTGTAGATGGATTTGACTTCCTTGAATTACATCGGTTTCCTCAACAGTGAAGTAGGACCTTCTCTGCCAAATGATTTCTCATCAAGTCAATTAATCAATATGTTTCCAATGATTCTAGTATTATTGATTGATTAAATTATACACAAAAACATTAAATTATATAGAATAGAATAGATGCATGTGCTTTTGGAGTTGACCTCTATTTTTAGAGATTTTGTGAGTTCCTCCATTATAATAGAAAATTTATCCAATAACTGTTGGAAATACTCTTAGAGTTTATGAAGGAATTGAGTTTTAGGTATAGGGTTCTAGAGGTTAGATTTTAAGGTTTAGGGGTTATGATTTAGGGTTTAGAGTTTAGGGTCACTATAAAAAAATTTAATTAGCCACACCAAATTGGCACGGCTTCGATTTGCCATCACCATTGTTCCAAGTTTTGCGACGACAAAGCTTCCGTGGCTAAATCAAAACCGTTTTGCGACGGCAACTTGGCACTATGGCAAAAAAAATTAAATTTTACGACGACAATGTGATACCATGGCAAGAATGGTAAACTTTGCGACGACGGAAAAAAATCGTGGCATACTTTATAATCAATGGCGATGACAGGTTACTGTCGTCACCAATTATTCCTAATTTTTTTTCAAATGTCAACTCAAAATATGATTATGCTTCCATAAGGAGAGCCCTATCATGCTTCAATAAAAATCCACTGTCTGATGCAGTCAAGATGATTAAATAGGTGTATTGAAAAAAATCCACCTTGTTTCGGATTTGTTACGCCTCTTATTGAATCGGTCAACATAATACAACCTCGTTTTTTTTTACGCAAAACGTGGTTGACCGGTATTGTGCGTGACCCTATTATTTCTCGTTTTCAGACCAAAAGCTCATACATATGAGATTTAAGAACCCATGAATTTTTTTGTTGAGTCGACCCCTTGGAGATTAAGCTCCTCAAAAGCGTGCATAATTAGAGTTGATCGATTTTATTGGGACCCAAACGTTAAGTTTGTGATTTTTTTACCATAACCGCTTTTCACTATTCTGATTACATCCTATTTCACAAGATTTTTGAAAATTTAACTTTTTGTGTAGTTGCTTCACAATGTATTTATACGGTTTAGGGTTTAGGAAGGTTCACAATTTATACATATTATTCCATCTCATGTATTGTTTGTTAGTTTATTATTTATTCTAAATAACAGGTTTATTTAGTTTTTTTTTGAATAAGAGATTAGGTCTGAGCCTAAGCAGAGGTCTCAGTCCCGTTCCTTGTTTCGTTTATTGAAATCGAATTCTACATCGAGGAGGACATGAGACCTGATCCCTGAGATACATCAGCACTATGACAAAGATCCTCATAGAGAACATCCTGAATAATAGCAGGTGTCTCATTAAAACTAAGAAAATCAAAATTACTACATCTTGCAAGATGTAGTGTATTGAAGTTGCTTCACGACAAGTATATTGAAGTTGCCAACATGGGAACACACTAACATACCTCCGGCAATCCTCAACAATCCTCCCTGCATTAGAAAGATCATCGCCTTCTGCTTGTAATGCGTAAATCAGATTGATGCAGTCACTCTCAACCTCGATATCTTGCCACGCCTGTTGAATACATATTAACAAACCTGTTCTAAGAGACTCAACTTCCATGTTGTAAGCGGAAGATGCAAATTGGAATGGTCTTGCAAAGACTGCCACACACTCTCCTTCATAATCTCTGATCACCACCCCACCCCACCGCTATTATCTTCAGGGTTGAAGCTACCATCGATATTGACTTTAAGTCTTCCTCAGGGTGGACACTGTCATCTAGCTTTGGCTCTATTTTGCTTACCTACTCCTCGCTGATGACACAGTTTATAATCATTCAAAAGAGAAGCAGACCACTCTACCATTTTGGCAAAGTTGAAAAACTTACCTTTCCAAATTATATTGTTTCTTTCCACCTATATAACCCACAATGACATAAAGAAGACCTCTAGCTGAGTACTACTCAATGAATCTACCATACCCCAAAACCACTCAAAAACAGTTTGAGCAGGGTGAGTCAAGGGGCTAATATGTAGCATACCTATCTTCCAGAAAGTTTTAAACACACAACAGTTTTTGAAAAGGTATAAACTATCTTCCACAGCTATCGAACAAAACACAATGAACATCTGGGAGCTAGACTTGTTTCTTTGTCAAAGCAACTCGAGAGGGTAACGTTCCCTTTGCCAGGCACCCTGAATGCATACGTACCTTGGGGGTATCTGAGTATGCCACAGTTTACACCACTAGCTCTCTTGTTTTGCTCCAGAATCTAACTTGATGCATGCCTTTGCAATCTATCTAAGAGCCGACTAATGTAGTAGCCATTCTTCACAGTATACACTCCTTTTTTGTCAAAATGCTAGATCAAATAGGTTTATTTAGTTTAGACAAACCTAATTAATAAGTTTAGGTCTATTTTAAAAAAATCTTTTAAGTGGTTATAATCTAAAATGAGTCTGACAAATTAGGTGGAACGTCAAATACGATTCCTTAAAATCCCAATGGAACTTGTTTCATCAAGAGAGTAGTCATACTTTTTTGTAGCTTCTACTTCTGATGAGTACACAACCCAGGCACAAATACCACTACCAGTACAATTCTTAAGACTGATACTGTAATTCAGTATATATATGTATCTCTATTTATCCAGCAATTCAAATCATTATGTAGGAAGCAACTGTCTCTGCAGGCAAGTACTGGCAGTAAGTACGCTCTATCTATAGGAGTTGATCCAAGTAAAGACTGTAATATTATTACAGTGTGGCAGACGCTGGAAGCTTTTTCTAGCTCCATGTTAATTGTTTGCTATTCTGCACAGTGATTTACAGTAACATATACAAATACACTCTGGCTGCATTCTACATATATGTATGTACAGCTTTTCCTTTTTGCTTCCTCATTTCTTGCTTTGGTATTTTGGGTAATTTTTGTTAGTTTACTATGACAACGACCTGGCTCACGTTTCATGGTATTGTAATATATATATATATATATATATATATATATATATATATATAGACACTCTGGATGCATTCTACATATATGTATGTCCAGCTTTTCCTTTTTGCTTCCTCATTCCTTGCTTTGGTATTTTGGGCAATTTTTGTTAGTTTACTATGACAACGACTGGCTCACGTTTCCTTATATATATATATATATATATATATCCGCACCAATAGTTTTGGTGTAGATTTTCATTTTTTCACCACTTTTTGATCGAATTTCTTTATTTTCACCGTCTAGTATCTAGATAATATTGTGTAGATCATCATTGTAAAATTTCAGCAAATTTGGTGATCGTTAAGGTCCTCAAAATCATAAAAAATGGACGCACTAAATTCTGTCAACATGAACCGTTCATATTTATAATAGAAAAACGCAATTTTAAAGGCCTTAACGATCACCAAATTGGCTGAAATTTTGCAGAGAGGATCTACACAATATTATCTAGATACTACACGGTGGAGATGAGGAAATTCGATCGAAAGTTGTGCAAATATGAAAATTCACACAAAAACCATTGGTGCAGACGTTTGTAGCGAAGAAGCCCTATATATATAGATTTTCTTACGTTCGGACGTCCGCACCAAACCCTTTGGTGCGGATGTGTGATTTTGCCCTACTTTTCGATGGTAGTTTCAGATTTTAACCGTTCAATATCTAGGTATATATGTATAGATCATCTATGTAAAATTTCATTTCATTTGATGATCGTTAAGGCATTCAAATTTGTGATTTACCAAGAAGAAAACAGACGGTTCCTGAACTGTTTAACTGGAACAGTCAGTTTTCTTCATGGTAAATCATAGATTTGAGTGCCTTAACGATCACCAAATGAAATGAAATTTTATAGAGATGATCTATACATATATACCTAGATATTGAACGGTTAAAATCTGAAACTACCATCAAAAGTAGGGCAAAATCACACATCTGCACCAAAGGGTTTGGTGCGGACGTCCTTAGTGTAGAAAGGCTATATATATAGCCCCTTCTAATGAGAGATTCATTTTCTTACACTACCAGGATCAATAGTTTGGCCAACGAAAAACTTGTGTCGGTCTGTTAACCAAATTCGTCGGTCGGATAAGATCTTAGCCTGATGAATCTTCGTCGACTATAATTTCGTCTGGAAAGACTTGTCGGTTATCACTTTAGCCGACGAAAGGAGAAGAAGTCGTCGGCTATATTCTCATACTTTAGCCGACAATTTTTTTTATCTTTTCGTCGGCTAAAGTGTAAGACTATAGCCGATGAAACAATATTTCGTCGACAATGGTCTGAGACTTTGGCCGATGAAATATTTAATATATTAGTCGGCTAAACTATTTAATAAAAAAAATTAAAAAATAACTATAACTGACGAATTATAGCTAAATTTTTCAGCTAAAGACTAATATAGCCGACAAAACTGACCATAATTTGTCACCTAACCCTAAAAAAATACTATAGCCGACGAATTATGGCAAGTTTCTTTAGCTATTAGTCCAGTAAAAATAACCTTAAATTTCTAAACTACCATTCCAAGCATGCTGCAAAATACATGCACCAAAACATTTCCAAATAACCAACAACACCAAAAATGGTGATAAAACATGTTTTTCATTATAAATATTAAAAATTGTTCATAAAACTATATAAACTATATTGTCTAAATCTATATCCAATTCTGATATATGCTGCTGAGGAGGTTGTGGCGGCTGAGGTAGCGGTATAGGCATAGGCATAGGCATGGGTGGAGCCAGAAGTCCCTGAAGCTGGGCAGCTGAAAACTCCTGCAAGTACTAGAACATCTGCTGCTGCTGGGCCTGTTGGGTGGCATATACCGTGACATTATATTCGAGACATCTACATGGTATGGGACATTAGGTTCTTATGTCTCGGGTGTATGGACTAATGAGCCAGTAATTGAGTGGAGGGAGTGCAATGACATTCATGCATTGAATTATCGTTATTAATGTTTGTTTACTTAATAACTTGTTTGTACGATATAGTTAAGAGTAACTTAAAAATTTGGCCCTACTGAGTGAAAGCTCACCCTTATGAGACTTGTTTAGGTTCGTATGAGGACACGTACTTCTAAAAGCCTAACTATGACGCTCCGCTGATGTGTGCATGAGTAGAAAAAGTTTACGAAAGATTAGGAGTGAGCTAGATCGCCAGACCTTGTTTTACTGTTATAATTTGTTTTGTTATTTGTAAACATTTTCTTTTCATTTCGTAAAAAATATTTAAAATTATTTTATTTTCTTTTACTTTTTTCGCTCACACATCAGGCTCATTATTTGTGCTTTCTCTTGTGAATGACTGCCGGATCTTCTTTTAGTCCTCGAGCATTTTGGTGATCACTTTCTCAATTTCTTTTTGCCATTTATTTTGTCTTCTCCCATCAACAAGTCACGATTCTATGATCAAAATTTTTATTTAAGATGACTATAAAGCTTGTTGCTTTATATGTTTGCTCACTGCCAAATTCCACCGATTGATTTTGGGCATTGATCAATTTAGTCATCTTGCCATTCTATTTCCATTTAAACAAGTCTGAGGCATATGCCTTTCGTATGCTTGATTTAGAAAGAAACACATAGCTTTTGTAGTTGACAATCATACAATTATACATGCTCTTCTACTGACAGACTTTAAACAAGTCTATTTCTCTTGTATGCAGGCTTTGAGCTTGCTTTTTCACTGCCTTGGTACATGAATGGTTCGATTTAAGCATCAGAATTGTAGCAGACTTGAATTGGAACCTTGAACAATTATATCTTGTTCTTGTTTGCAGGTCTTGAACCTTCCTTCTCTGCTGATTGGAAGTGACCATTGAAGAAGTACACTTTCAGGTGCTTTTTGTAGGCTTGCAGCCCCAGATTCTTTCTTGTGAGCTTGCAGACATTTTCTTCTTCATTCTTTTGAGTTTTGATCACAGCTTGATAAATCTTTGCTTCCACAAGAGGGGGAGCTTGACACATCGATATCGTGATTGTTGTTACTTGGTCTACAAGAGGGCAGGAGCTTGACACAATGGCATTTGCTGTGAGCATGGCAGCTTTAAAAGTATATATCAGACTTCATTTTCTATGCTTATCGTTGTAAAAGACCCTTGAGCCACTCCTTTGAGGTATGACTGTGACGTTGTTTTTGATGCAGATGCATGACTATGTCTATGACCGTGGTGAAAGTGATACCGAGCAGAGCCTTGAGGTATTGCTGGAATTTAGCAGAGCAAGGTCGTCGTGTAGGGATCTAGGGAGCCGAAGGCAGCTGCCACAAGGACATGTCATCAGAGAGACAGAGATGCTGCACCAGCATGGTTCTTGGCACTACCAGAAAAAAGACTTTAGCCGACGAAATATCCAAAAGTAGGCCGACGAAATTTTTTTCGTTGGCTAAAGTAGACTTTAGCAGACGAAAACAATTTTTGTCGGCTAAAGTGGAATTTTAGCTGACGAAAAAAATTTTCGTTGGCTAAACTAATTTTTCGTCGGCTATAGTGAAATTTTAGCCGACAAAAATATTTTTCGTCGGCTAAAGTGATTTTTTCGTCGACTATAGTCTGTGAACTTTAGCCGACGAAATTAGGGTATTTCGTCGGCTAAAGTACCTTTTAGTTATAAAATTGCACTACCAATATTTCGGTGTCCGATCGACTATTGTGATACCAATATGGGCTTTTTTGGCCATCCGAGTTCGTTTAAGGCCATCCGATTGACTATTGTGATACCAAAATGAAGTTTTTCTAAATAATTATAGCCGACGAATTACCCTAATTTCGTTTAATAAATAATTATAGCCGACGAATTACCCTAATTTCGTTGGCTAAATTTAAATAAATAAATAAAATAAATAAATAACTATAGCCGACGAAATTACTCTAATGGATAAGGAATCTTCTATGCAGCACTCAATTACCAAAGCTCTAATGGAGAGAGACTCGTGTTTGACGTAGCTTAAAGTGTGCATAAGGACCTCCTTATATACTGCACTTTAGATAGCTCAAACTCTGTCCATTAAAGAGTTTGAGTTCCGTTAGAAAACAACAATATTAGTCCATCTCTATTATCTTGTTTAACAAGATAATTCGATTATATTTAATTACTTATCTAACCATTTAATTTAGATAAATATATCATGATAATATAAATCCCATAATATTTATTCTGCATAAATTATGAAAGTTGTCATGTCTTAGGACTCAAAATGTTAAGTCCATTCCAACATTCTCTCACTTAGACTAGCATTAGAGTCTGTAACAAGAATCCATATTGAGTTAAGATATAACATTGTTCCTTTGTGCACTTGGATTAAAATTTCACATATTTGATACAAACATCATTAGTCTTTCATCACAAAAGAGAAATGCTAGAACTCCAAAAAATTGCCTCCATTGAACACAGTAATACAACTCTAAATGTAATACATGACCAATCAGAGATGAAAGAATTGCGTAAGTGTTTCCTAATAAAAATGGTGATAATCAGACACTTAAGCAAAACAGTCCATTTCTTGGTTCTGTATGCAAGAACCTCAACACACTTTCTAAAAAAGTTTTCATGTGTTCCTTTAACATGCATGAATGGACTGCTTTGCTTAAGTGTTTGATATATAAGCAGTCCATTCATGCATGTTAAAGGAACACATGAAAACTTTTTTAGAAAGTGTGTTGAGGTTCTTGCATACAGAACCAAGGAATGGACTATATATATATATATATATATATATATATATATATATATATATATATATATATTTCATACATACATAATTTCTTTATAATCAAAAACCACATATCACAGTTCTTATAGCATGCTTAATGCTGATAACATGAATTTCATAATTCAACAACCTTACTATAATCAAAATTTTGAATTTATGCATTTTAACAAAAGTGGCAGAATGCTAAGCCTTTAAACTCAAGATATTTGTCTAGAAAACTAATAACCTATGGGCAGTGTAACAATACTCCCACTATTCTCTAGCTATCAGAAAATCCATAATGGACTATAGTGAGAACCCCAAAAGTGTAAATAATCAAGTGATTCATGAATATGCTCATTTTCAAAAGACAAATGCTCTTAGAATGGATGACATGCATTTGAATTATCCCCCTATATATATAATATTCTCATCCCATATATATATATATATAGAATATTTGACTAAAGTTTACCATTGTATAACAAATCGAGAATCACAAACAAAACTATAATCCATATCAATTCATAATAGTTCATATACATTCAATCATACAAAACAATGCAGAATGAATACCAATTCATATGATATTTTTCTTATGCATACTTTCCTTTTAAATAACCTTGGCTACCTATGTGGCAAAGCACTTGGTCATTCCTTATTTTCTTTTAATGTTCCATCATGTGTGAAAGTACGTTTTATAATCGGATAAGTCAATACCTGTACGGCAAAAAGAAAATGTCCAACTATACATTTTTATGCACTTCACACATGATATACAAAACCATAAAACTTGCTTAGATTTAACTTTGTTTAAAGCTATCTGTGGATGATACAAAAGTATTCTAAACAATTTTATGCAAGTTTCCGGTTTTAGTATCTTTATGACCAAAAAAGCATTTTAAATAACT